>APFE031060996.1:22853-43967 GCA_000404065.3 Pinus taeda | reverse complement strand
ATATATATATGTACATATATCTATATATAGATATAAACAATTAGAAAAATGAATTCTAACAATTTTTCTCCATATCTTGATAACTTATTACAATTGTGTCTTAGTAATGGGAATTGAAGATCAAAACTTTGGTTCTGGTGAAATATTTTGTTATTCGTAGATAAAAACAATTTTAATTCCAATCAACATCCTAGCCTCTTACTGTTTTAATTTAAAAATGCAAATTGTCTTACATCCTACTCTTCGATTGCATTTACTACTTTATTAGCTTTTTTAAATTTATGAATATCACCAGCATGTTTTGTTTATGCCTATTTATCTTGAAGATATCGGAACAAACACTTGAGATTAAAATTGATTAAATCGAACTAAGATTCCTTATTATCCCATTTTCAATGTTCACTCTTTTTTATTGATTATAAATAATGTCAGTTCAATTTTCTTTTACAAGTGGTGTCATGCATAGGAATGCACATGTGCACTAATCATTGACTCGATAACTTTTTTTTTTTTTCAACACAGTCTGTTACTTTTTAAATATTGCAAGAAAAAAAAAGAACGAAAAGGAAGCTAGTTCCTTGTACAATTAGGGGAGGGCAAGTTCAAAAGTAGTGCGCAAATGGGAGCGCAATCCCCACAACTACTTTTGCCTCCCTGAATCCCAAAACTTCCAAAAGAAGGTATTCTTGTCAAGAAACTAAACTATGGGAAAACTTTCCAAAATTTAACTTGAGAACCAAAGCCTCGCTCAAAGACCAAACCCGCACTTAACTCTGGAAAAGGCGAAAGAAACTAAAACCCATAAGCCTCAAAAATTTGAATTATACACAAACACACAAGATATAACCATTTTAACTTTTACAAGTCTTTGCACGGAATTCCATGCAAAACCTTTGTCAACTCTAACTAGTCAAACAACATGCATGACACACTACCACTATCGATCCACACTCGGTAGATCCAACGACTAGCACAGATATCGGGTGGGCAAAGTGCGCAGATAATACCCACCCAATAAAGTGGTATTCTCTCGCCGTCCTCTTGCAACGTGTCCATCAGTGGGTGGAATCGGGTGGTCTTCAACTAAAACCGCTTACCACTTATGCACTGCCCAAAATACCAAACTTGCTTCAAATACCGCCTTTTCCCTTTGACTAACTCTTGAGCAAGATAGCAACCAATGGTAGTAGATCTGCCTCCATTGATGACTGCTACAACATTTTTGAGATCCTCTTCTATCGTAACTGGAGTTGATTCTTGACCATTGATCTCCGCGATCCAATGGTACTAGTGCGATAACTCCTCATATATTTCCTCACTCTTTCTTTGCGGCAATTCTTCTTTGTTCCATGGTTTTTGTTCTTGGTTTAAAGCTTCTGATGAAGAGAGGCTTGCTGCTGTTGAATGCCATGCTATCTCAGGTCACCTAGGAGCTTGTGAAAGTACATATGTAGCATGGAGTACTTTCTCGAATCTCAAACTGGGTATGGGGGTCAAGGGATACTTTCTTCATAAAGTTCATTATTCTCTTCGACAATCCCAACTGGCCTGTCAATTAATTTGTTAGCATGGGTATTAGCAACCTTACTTTGGTTTCTTAGGACATGTTTTAAGGTTATATTTCCCAGACTTTCAAAACTTGTTCCGATTCTTTGATAGATTTTGTTGATGGCTATGCTTTTGAAGTCCCTTTTGGCATCCAAAGCAGCTATTATGATAGTTGAATCCCCTATTATTATAGGGTCCTTGATTGCATTTTTATTTAAAAGCCTTGTGCCTAGGAAAAGGATGTATGCTTCAGCCCTATTGTTTGTCATTTCTCCCAAGCTCCATTCTTATGTTATTATTTTGTTTCCTTTTGGGTCTACAATAACTCTGCCTGCCCCAGCTTTACCTGGGTTATTTTTTGCGGCTCCGTCAAAAAATAGAATGTGTCTCTTCTGTTCTTTTGTCCATTCTACAAAATCTCTATCCTCCAATCTTAATTTCCATTTCTTGTTTGAGTGAAGTTCTTTACTTTTTGTTGTAGCTTCTACTTTAGCTTTGTTTTCTAACATTGCTTTGCTATACTAGTCTTTTTCTTCTTACTGTAAATTGTTCTGGTCCATTTTTGAGATTCCATTTGTGCTTATGATCTCTGCAACTTAGCTCCAAGCTTTTGCTAGGATCTTGCCTAGATTTGGCTTTTGTTCTTTGAAAATGCATTTATTTTGGGCTAACCAAATTTGCCAACACAGGATTGAAGGGAGACATCTCCATATCCTATTTATTGTTTCCTTTTTTTTCTTTGTATATGGATAGCTTTTATCCCAATTTTTATGAAGAGTTGTCAACTGAATTGTTGGATTTATGTTTATTTCCAAAGGTCTTGTTGCTTGTTTCCAGCACTCTTTTGCCATTGAAGAGGTGTTGAATTGTTTCTTTTTCCTTTTGACAAATGACACATTTTGAGGGCCCTTGTTTTCTTTTTCATTTTTAATTTTCAGAGGTGATAATTTTCCCTTTGAGGAGGGTCCAGGTGAAGAATTTAATTTTGGGCAAACTCTCTGAGTTCCAAGCTGCCTTCTAAGGGCTCCAGTCATTTTGATTGTGAATTTTTTGGAGGAAGTTATACCCCGATTTCACTGTGTAATGCCCTCCATTTGGGTCCTAGACAAAGTCATCCTGCTCTTCTTTATTGATGGGTGCGGCCCCTATCAGATGGGATTTTAAAGTTTCCCACTGACTTTTTAGTCTTGGTGGTGTAGCTAGCTTTTTCCATCTTACCCAGTTATTCTAATCCTAATTCGAAATAGAATAAATAGTGTTAAAACTTTTCCCTTCCATCCATCTCTAAAGACCCCTTAGATTTTGTTGCTGATTTAAGGGGTTTCCCCCATTATTCTATCCTCCCAGATAGAAATTGTTTTGCCATTCCCTAAATTTTTAGATATTTCTCTCTAATAAGCAGAATTATTATTTTAACCAATTTCTAGATTTGGGTGCATGGCCTGTTTGGAATAGTATCAATGAGCATCTTTGTTCTTTGAAAATTTAAGTATTTCATTGTTAGTGTTTTTTCCCACCAATGACCATTCCCATTTATCATTCTATAGATAATTTTTGTCCCTAGAGCAATGTTCATTAGTCCTGGCAGGAGAATAGCTATACCTCCTTTTTCATAGGGAAGATTAACTTTCTCCCACTTAACGAGGTTGAATCTTTTATTATATTGTTTTCCTCCTTGCTAGAGGAAGCTTCTAATTATCAGTTCCATTTTCTTGTGGGCAGTAGCCAGAGCCATAATGATTGCATACTGATATATAGGCAGGGCTGAGAGAAGTGCTTTAATCAGTGTCACTCTTCCTGCCAAGTTGAGCCACATCACTCCCCAATTCTGAATTTTTCCCTTCATTTTCTCTACTTCCTTGTTCCAGACTTCTAATTTTACCACTTCCTTTGCTATGGGCAGCCCAAGATAAGTGAAGTGGCTCCAATTTATTTGTAAAGGTATTTCTAGGATTTGAGAGATACGCTGCATTGTTTTTGATGGGGTGTTCCAACAGTATATTCTGCATTTGGAGTTATTTAATATTCCTCCTAAAGTTAGAAGAAATTCATCTAGGACTTTTTTCAATCATTTCTCTATAATGCAGGATGCCCCGCCTATGAGAAGGATATCATTTGCAAAGAGAGAATGGTTTATATATTTGACTCCTCTCGATATTTGGATCTCTGTTATTTTTTTCTCTTTTCTCTGGTTTTCTAGCATAGCACTCAGTGAGTCAACCATGATGATGTACAAATGAAGAAAGCAGACAACCTTGCCTCAGCCCTCGAGTGCTTTGGAAAAATTCACGGGGCCGACCATTGATTAAAGCGGCTATCCAAGGATTTGAAATACATGCCTAGATAATCTCTATGAAGTTTGTTGAGAAGCCAAACCTTTTGAGGGCTGCTGCAAGAAAGTTATGGTTAACTCTATCAAAAGTATTAGCCATATCTAACTTAGCAATCATTCCTCTCTCTTTTGTTTGTATACTGTTGTGGATAGCCTCCTGAAAAATTATCACATTCATTGTGATTTTCCTCTTGGGGACAAATCCTCCTTGTTTTTTTGAGATTATTTCCAGAAGTAATTTCTTCATTCTATTTGCTAGAATTTTGGTAAGAATCTTATAAGACGAGTTGCACAGAGAGATTGGCTTATATTTTTTAAAAGTTGTAGGATTGGGTTCTTTGGGAATGAGGGCTAAGAAGAAGGATTTTGTATTTCCCCCAATATTTTTTTTTGGAAAGAATTTTTTAGCATTCTCATTAGGTCTTTTTCGATAATTTCTCAATGTTGTCTATAAAAGGCTATTGTAAACCCATCTACACCTGGTGCCTTATCAGGGTGGAGATTCCACAAAGTTTCTCTGACTTCTTCCTTAGTAATTTCTTTATTTAATTCCCTATTTTGTTGGTAGCTTATTTTTTTTTATATGCTGCAAAATTTCTTCATTGGCTACCTGCCGGTCACTTATTGAGAGGATTTCTTTGAAGTGTTTATGTGTTGCATTTTTTACTACTTCTTCTCCTTTTATTTCTTCACCATTTACTTGTATCTTTTCTATTTGATTTTTTGACCTCCTTATTTTCATTGTCTTGTGGAAGAAGGCTGTATTTTTGTCTCTAGATTTTAGCCAGAGACATCTTGATTTCAGTCTTCTTTCCTCTTCTTGTTGCCTATTTTTCTTATATATTTCCTTTTCTTGTATTTGGTATTGCTTGCTTTCTTCCTTGTTCTCTTTTTCCTTGCAATGGTTATCCATCTTTTTTTGGAGTTCAAATTTCCTAGCTTTGTCTCAAAGATCATTTTCTCTTGCCCAGTTTTTAAGTGCACCCTTAGGTTCTTTAGCTTAGTTTCCCAAACATACTGTGGAGATCCTGTGACAGTTTTTTTCCAGCTATCCTTAATTTGTTTGTCAAAATCTTCCTTGCTGTCCCAGATTGGATTATATCTGAAGGGAAAGGGTCCTTGATTTTCCATTTTTCCCATTTTTAGCACCACCGGCTTGTGATCTGAAGCTGAGTTGTGGACAATTTTACTTTTCACAAAAGTGTAAGCAACTGCTATGCTTTCATGAATAAGAATTCTGTCCAACCTTTCTTTTATGTTTTTTTTTCCAATTCTTTTGTTGTTCCAGGTGTATTTTCCATTGCTTGGATGAATGTTTATTAATTTGTAATCTTCTATTATTTCTTCAGCAGCTTATTTTGATGGATCATTGTGGAAAGTTTTGCCAATTGTTTCTTGTGTGTTCCTTATCAAATTTAAATCCCCTCCTAGGATTAAGTCCTCACTTTGTCTCTCTACTATTTCTTCTTTAACTGATTTCCAACATTGTTCTTTCTCTCTATAGTGATTTTGGGAATACACGTTTATTATGATATATTGTTCTTTTGTATTGAGATTCCTTAAATCTGTTTGAATCGAGTGTCCACTGGTTTTATGGGTCATTAATTCCCATTTTCTTTGGTCCCATATGATGTTGATTCCTCCTGATGCCCCTGTGGCTTCTAACGCTACTTCTTCATAATTTTCTAGTTTTTGAATCATTTTTTGACTTTCTTGCTTATTTAGTTTGGTCTCTTGGATCATATATATATCTGGTTATTCCTTGGCTAAAATGTCTCTAGTTGCATTGACTTTGAAGGAGGTGCCAAGGTCGCAATAATTCCAAGAGACCACTATCATTATTTATTGTTGTGTTGGTGTGGTCCTCCCTTTCCTCTTTGCTAAGTTTTTTCATGACTTCCTATTTGTTTCCAAAGGAATGAATCCATTGGCTGTTGCGTTCCTAAGGCCATTCTTTAGTTATTGCCTCATCTCTAATTTCTTTATTGGATTTCCTTCCCACTTTTTTTTTTCTGATCCCAAGCTTGGGGGGTTTCTTTGGTCTTATTTCTCGTTAGAATACGGTCCACTAAGGGAGGGGGAGGGGAGGATATTAGGTTGGGGGTGGATATGATAGGGTTTGAGGGTGTGGATCTGGGAGAGTGTGGATCAAAGGAGTCTTCTAATGGCTCAAAAGGATTCATATTTTTGTGATCAGGAGGGGTAACCTTCGCTAGACGCTGGGAGGTTGTTTCATTTGCTTCATAGGATTGATTAAAATTTGGCTCAATAAGCTTATTGGTAGGTTTTTTCCTTTTCACTTGTTCCCATGTAGGTTCTTTCTCTTCTATGATTTCATGCTCTATTTTTTTAGGATACCTATTTGCAAAATGACCATACTCATGACATACCTTCCATTTAAATGGTATTTTCTCATAGTCTAGCTGCTGAATGTGTGTCCACTGGTCGACCTTGATCTTTATTGCTTCCGGGAGGCCTTTTCCGAGTTCTACTTCCACACATATTTGTGCACACACGTGCATACTGTATTTTTGCTCACATCTATCTATATATTTTCCCAGTGCGTTTCCTATAGCCTTTACAAATTCGTCTCCCCAGCAGTGAAGGGGAAGATGCGGGAGCCTAACCCACATAGGCACTGTGCTTGGGACATCCATCTCCGAATAAAAATATGGAGTCCACCTGTTTAGGTATAAACCCCTGGAGTCCATGAAGTAAGGTCCATTTCTAAATATCATATCTCTGTCCTCCTTTGTTTCAAAGAGAAAGGTGTAGTAACCCCTTCCACAGAATCGTATTGTTATCTTCCCCTGTGTGGTTTCTTTCCAGTTTCTTTCCACCCATTTTTGCACTGATTTGGGTGAGGGCCATATCTTGGTGAACTACCCAACAAGTCTACATTCTGCCAAAGAGATGGTTGCTCTTCTTAGAAGTGCTGGAGGGAGGGAAATCTCTAGGATGCTTTCGAGTTTCTTGACAAACTTATTGATTGATGGCCTGTTCCTTGGAGCTCCATTCTCCACAATTAAATATGCAAAAGTTTTTGCATTTTCTTCATTCCCTCTCTACGTGGAAAAGTGAGGATCTCCCTCCTCAGAGGGCTGCATGGTATGGTTGGCCTCAGCAGTAGGAGGCCGCTGAGAGAAGGATTTACAAGGGCAGCGGCGGCTAGGTCAATGCAAGCTTGGGCTGGGCTGTTTTTGACTCCATAATTCTTATGGAAAAACATTCTTGTAAGTTATATTTATTTTATGGAAAATTTCGTTGTTGTTGGTTTGGTTTTAAATAATTGTTTTTTTTGTTTGTTGGAGATTACAATGATATCTATAAAATAATACTATATCTTTATTTTTATTTTTTTAAACTCATTGCAATTATGTGAATAATTGAGTCTTATAAGAAAGAAAAACAATTTAATTGTATTGAGGAATGATATCCATATTAGATGAAAATGTAAATGATTCTACTCAATTTCCTCCATATGGTTCCTATATATATTATAAGTAAATGATCAATGAACTTCTCCCCATTTGATTCATGTATAGAGCTTAAGTAAATAAATATGATTTCTATATGAATTGTAATACGGGTGAACTAATGTCATCTATGTGCACTCCTTGAAATGTACTTAAAGTTTATATTTTAAAGATCCTTGAAATGTAGTTCATATTTTAAGGAAGATTCATAGATCTTCACAACTTAACACAATAAAAATTGTGATGTATGAGATATACATAAAATTTTAAAATATTTTCCATTTCTATATGAAAATAATAATTTATTTTAATTTGTGAATATTGAAAAGCCAAAATGTAATTAATATTTTAATTTGAAATGTGAACTTTCTCTTGAAATTTGATGCCTATAAAATTCCTCCACTTTAAAAACCCAATCCAACAAGTATTAAGGGATTGAGGCAATGGTGGCCTTTGCATCAGGAAAATTGAAGTACCTTTATCCTCCATGGAAACAATACCTTCAGGTTTTAACCTCCATGAATAATCTGATTTAAATCTAGTTGTTAAACCCTGATGATCTCATTCAAAACTAGTTGTTAAACCTTGAGTGATCTCTTACTTTCAATTTAGTTTTACTAGAGTTCCATTAACCTTGTTAACTGGAGTTTTCATGCATGCCTTTTACTTTAAAAACCTTACTCATTGACTGGAGTTTGCATGCATGTCTACCAATTTAATATCCCAACCTACCAATTGCTAAGGGGATGGTAGCCCTTGCATCGAGGGAAATTAAAGTTCCCTTGATCTCTATGTGTCCCTCGAACTACTGCAAGAAAACCTTCATGGTTAAGGGTGAAAGTCTTCTGCATCTCCATGAATAATCTAATTCAAACTAGTTACTAAACCTTGAGTACTTCTAACATTCATTTAAGCTAGAGAGTGCAAACGTGCTTGCAACACCAACTTTCTTTGGATAGCCAAGATTTTTCTTCTTACCAGCTTGCCAAATTTAATTGGCAACGTGATTCTTTTCGTACGTGAAGAGATGCCTGAGAAATTATATACAATCTCCAGGCCTCCCTTTTCTAGAAAAAGCTTCAATAAGACTTTGCCATATTTTCTTGTCCTTAGAGAATATTAATAGTTTAAGTGATTATCCTGTAAATTTAGTTTACTTTAAGTGGTAAGAGGAAATAATACTAAATTTTTTAATGATTATGATGTAAATTTATATTAATGTCAATAGTGAAAAGAAATACTTGGTATCCTCTTATTAGGATTCTTATAATTAACCTATCAAATTCTTTAAACGCTTTCAAATGATAATATAGTGCCCAATATTTTATTCTGCGAGTTTAAAAATAAAACCTATTTTATTCTGTGAATTAAAAAAAAAATATTGTAATGACAATTCAGAAGAATAATGTCACTCATTTGCACTAGAATCCCCTCATGTTTGATATTTACAAAATTCCTTGCTTTTCATTTTGCGCTTCTATGATGATGCAGCTGTCCATGTTGCCATTATTAGTGTAAAATAAAATGAAAAGGTGCAACACAACTACCTTTATCCATAACATAGTGCTACTGCATTTGTTTTGTAAGTGAAAGGTACAAATCGAATGGTTGTGATTTTAATTGTTGTTGGGAGCTTAGAAGTCTGAAGTCAAAAGATGGGTTCCACGTAGAATCACAGACTTTCCCAAGTTGCAAACACTGATGATCTGAAACAATTCTTTTACTGGCACACTCTGGCGGAAGCTTGGCAAAAACAAAATGCTCATTTCCCTGGATGCCTCGGGTAACCGTCTGGTAGGGCTGATTCTGCGGGGTCTTTGCGCAGCACGTAACCTTACAGAGCTCATTCTATTCAGCAACAGATTCACAGGTGAAATACCTTCGGCTCTAGCTTGTTGCCCGACACTGTGGTGCACACGGCTTGAATCGTGAAATACTTTGACTTCGCCTCCTTTCACCATAGCTAGATGAGCTCCTGATGCATTATTATACGCCATGATATGAAACTGATTAACCATTCCCAAATTTGA
This sequence comes from Pinus taeda, assembly GCA_000404065.3. NCBI lineage: Eukaryota > Viridiplantae > Streptophyta > Pinopsida > Pinales > Pinaceae > Pinus > Pinus taeda. Next base: position 34,581 of record APFE031060996.1, on the reverse strand, counting down.
AATTAAAATATCTATAGTTTGGGTGGGCATTTTCAAAATTCAAATGACTATCACATCAATGCAGGTCCTATAGGTGCACATGGCTCGAATCATGAAATACTTTGAGTTCGCCTCCTTTCACCATAGCTAGTTGAGCTCCTAATGCATTATTATACGCCATGAGATGAAACTGATTAACCATTCCCGAATTTGAAATTAAAATATCTATAATTTGGGTGGGCATTTGCAAAATTCAAATGACTATCACATCAATGCAGGTCCTGCAGGTCATGTTAGTGTTTTCTAGTGGAGGCTAGAGTCCTTTCCCAGCTAGAGGGCTATCTCATTACATGGCCATGCATGCATGGTGAAGTTGCTAGGCGATTGCAAATATTGCTTGCCCAAGCGTATCGACCAAATCAATACCGACCATTGACAAATTCAGTGTATCGGCAAAATCAATATCGACCATTAACACGTGGCAGTACGAGCTTTGAAAATGCCTTGTCGTGGCATGCACAACATTAAGGCCATTGATGATTCATTTTGCATGATTTTTTCATTTTCATTGGATGCAACGTTGATGGCCATTTGCTTGTTAGTAGTGTAGGCAGTGGACCCGACATCTACACATTTAACTCCAAGGAATGGCATGTGGAGCATGACATCTACACATTTAAATTACACATTTAACTCTAAGGAATGGCATCTTACGTTCCTTAATAGTTTCAGAGTTGAAAATTGCAATTCTCATTGTATTTTGAGATGGTTGTACATGTCCAGACAAATGTATGTAATATAATGATTACAAATTACACATTATAATATAATGTGTAAAGTAATATCTAGTAAAAAAAATTAATGTGTAATGATAATATATATAAATATATTGAGTTTTGTTTTTAAGGTAGGAAAATTAACTTGAATATTTCATGATTTTTATCTCAACCATATACCAAAATGGGAGACTAACTAGTTGGAGAGAAAGTCCCACCAAGTTAGGTCTAAACAACCTCCTCAATAATAGAAACAAAATCCTTCTTGTTGAGAGTGAACTTGAATTGAATAAGACTAATAATAACTACATATTCTAACACTATCCTTTAACAATTACTTCTATTAAGCTTCATCCACTCAAGTAAATTTTTTAAATAATCTCAAAATTTGACCTATAAGCATTTAAGTTATCAATATTAAAGTACCAAGTACAAATCAATCATGAAACAATTGAATAATCTTTAATGTGAAAATCAATCTTCCAAAACTACACTAATAGGCTATTTACTTTTATGATATTTTTTTCCTCCTTTAAAAATATATTTAATACTCATAATATTTACAAAATTTAAAATAAATATATGAAAATCAAATACCCATCATTAAACACTACAAGGAAAAGACCTTCTAGCAGAGGATTTTGCGGAATCCCCTATGAAAATAGACCAAAAATCCTTTTGTAGCAGAGGTCACTAGCGGAGTTGGGTGGGCGGATGTTTTTTTAACGATGCGTCTAACATATAGAAATTCATCGGTGCTTTACTATCCATATAAGCACCGACACTGCAAATAACATGGTGCACCGTTGATAATTTTTTTTAATAAAATAAAAAAACACGGTGTGCTACATAAAATCACACACCAGTGTTTGAATAGTTGATAGCACCAGTGCGTTTTAGATAGTAAAATGTCTTGATGCATACCAATAAGGAGCACCACTATAGCTTTAAATTTCATAGAAATGTGGTTATATTTCTAATGAAGCCTTGGTGCAGTATGATTAACAAAACACCCCAGGGCATCTTCTAAAGAGCTCCACTAGGGGTTTTTAAATTCTAAAAAAATAGCAATGTTATAGTAAAAACACAACACCGATGCGGTACCTATATAGAAACGCCCCAGGGCATCTGAAGAAAAGAACTGCGATACTTTTTGACTAAAAAAATGCAGTGCTTTTGGATATATCCCACACCGGTACATTTTGGAAGAGGGTTAAATAAAAAAACCTCCCAACTGTAATTTTCATTTTTACAATCTACATTGCGGGAGAGCTCTAAAGCACTGGTGTCACTCTTGCAACATACAATAGCCCTTATGTCAATGTTTCTCTTGCTCACCATCCTTTTGTACCATGGTCACTGTTTGAGTTTTCAATTTTTTTCAAATCGTCCTAATTTTTTTTCTCCATTACATGTCCACAATGCCTCTCCGACGATAAAATGTCTAGGTAATTCCTATGTTTCTTTGTAATTTAATACTTTAGCAAAATAGATTTATAAATTAGGCAAAATTTTCCATTATTGTGTTTCACCATGCGGTGCATTTAATACGTTTGGATTGCACGGATAATGGTGCGCCCTGTAAAGTTATAGGGTGCACCACAAGTTAGTGCGTGAACATAACACACCGTCATTGTTGCGGTGCGTTTTGTAAACTAAAATGCTTGGGATTGATGCAAAAGATTGTGCATCGGCATAGCACACCCGGTGCATTTATATTTACCAAACACACCACAAATTTAATATTTAAAAGTATTGCCATAGCTCGGTAAATTCGATAACCTGAACGTTCCATACTGGTGTGCAAAAGTTATTTGTGCACATTGGTGCACAGGTTTTCGTACCTCTATCAAAAGTTAAAATTGTGAACCAACAATGGTGCATTATGCTTATGTGCGCACTGGTTGCATGTGGTTATAGTTGAAAGCACACCAACGCTGGTGCATGACTTTGTTTTGAGTGCACTGGTGAATTTTTTTTAATTAAAAATTATGTTTCCATATTTATAAAAACATGTTATTTTTAATTAAAAAAATGTATTTTGTGTATGAGGTTGATGTATTTTATATGTCAATCATATAATAGAAACGTCAGTGGAGGGAGCACCAGCAAAAGTAGGAGGAGCAGGCAGACCCATATAATATCGTATCAACATGGCAGGCTAGAGAGAGGGAGAGGGATTTATACCCTTACCTTATTACTGCAACGACTCAAGCGCTCTTGAGGATTGTAGGCCTCCTGAAGTACTACGAGGAGGGTACATCCCTGAAGGCAAAATTTTTTGGCAGATATGATCCACTGATGGAATGTCCAGGAGTAGGCTTTCCGTGTCGGTCCTACGCGTGGTATAGGCCCACTGAGGAGGACATATACTTTATCACTAGCCTATCCAAGAGTGGGGGGGTTTTCTCTAGTTCAATGGTGTCCCCCATGGGGTTGCAATTGGGATTCAGCTTGCATACACTCAGAGATATGTCGTGCCTCACACGATCTGTCCATCAAATTTCTAGGTTCGTGATGAACGACTAAATATTTCTTCTTTTTGTGTAGAGGAAGTTAAGTGCCTCTCATTATTAGTCACCACAATTTCACACTCTAGTAGTGATTGGTAGCACATTTGTTCCCCTCATTTGTATTATGTTGATTCTTTAATTCAGGTGCCACATTGCATAAGATGGTATGCCATTTTTTTGAGGCAATTTTGCATGCCTTTAGATAGATTTCATGCATTGAGACATGGGAGGGAGACCTTCCCTTTCTCTTCCGATGTTTTTGGTTTATTTTTTGAAAGGTTTCCAGAGATGAGGCTTACATTTGACTGTCACCCTCCTAGGTCGATCAATGAGGTCTGAATGCACATGTGGGGGCAGATGATTCCCAAGAGGGTTATGCGGGAGTATTAAACCAAGATTTATCCCCAGTCACTAGCGCTACAGGTCAGTGAGGATGACCATGTGTTTGTCACATTGGCATTTCCGTACGTGGGGATTGATTGGAGAGGGTGTCTCAACATCTTATTCAGAACGGCTGAGCATCCAGATGATAGAGGTAATATTAATGTTTACTTTAAATTAATCATCTAGTTTCATTTTCTTGTTTTAATGAATTAGAATAAAAATTTTCCTATCACATTATTTAACTTGTTTTATTTAATTATTTAATGAAATTGTCTAATTATTTATCTATACTATATATTTTTTAGATATCAACACATTCAATGGGGACATGCCTCCTCCCCCATTAGATGTCCAAGTAGATGAGAAGATGGGCAAGGCCCAAGAGGGTGAGGCACATCTTCATGGGGGCATGAGCGTCTGAGGCCGTAGGCCTGGTCTGCAAGATTGGATGGACTACCGTGACAAATTGGCCAGAGTTTTGATTGATGTGGGAGTCCACCCTACAAGGCCATGAGATATCACCACAAATCCTAGTTGCCTGGGTCTGTACAAGGATTGTTTGTGCGAGATGATGTCTCTTATGTGACATATAATCAGCGATAGTAGGGTACTGACAATGACGAGTGACGCATGCCAACATCATGCAGCTACAAATACATCCTATGAGGGTGATGATCCTGATGATGATGATGAGTAGGGTGATGATCATGATCATGATCATGATGATGAGGGTGGTGATCATGATGCTTCTAGTAGTACCATCCCATCGGATCATGGTTGTCAGGGTGTCAGTGATCCTTCTAGTAGTACACTTCATCATCAGTTGCCTAATGATGAGATGCCAGAGCTAGAGGACGTGCCTCATATTTCTCTTGACAAAGCAAACCATCCACCTCCTCCTCCAGCTTAGAGTTAGCCAGACTGTCTTCAAGGCGCAAACATAGTTGACCATCCCTTGTCTTCTACTCAAGCAGACCAACCACCTCTTTCTCCACCTCAGTTGAGTTCGATAAACATTCATCATATAGTAGTTGACCATCTATCATCTTATACTACAAATTAATGTCGCACTATGTTTGTTTTATCAGATATTTGATTGCAATTATTTGACTTGATGTAGTTATTTAACTTGTTTGTGTGTGTGTGTGTGCCTATATATATATATATGGTGCATTTTTTGGTTCATGGTTATGTACTTAATTTATATGTTGGTGTTGATGTGTATATTGTTAGGTCATGTTAGATATGTTCATTTAATGTGCTTGCAAATAGATATGCATGTGCTAGTAGTTATTTGCCATGAGATTTATATTGATTTTAGACTGTGTTTGGTGATGCTCTTAGATTAGGATGTTTGTGTTTTTGTAGATGTGATCACGATGATGATGCCCTGTTAGATTATTAGATTTGTGTGCTAGTTAATGAAGTTTATATGTGCTATAGGTGTATATAATTAAATGATGGTATTGAATTCAAATGTGTATCTTAGGTGATGATTATGATTGTTATATGGTTATCATCATGATGCTTATTTGTATGAAATAATATTTATTATAGATTATGTATTGGTGAACTTATATCAATCTTTTATACATGAAATTGCATGCAAACTACTTGAAAAAATGCAAAGATATTTTTATAAATTACAAAGTTTAGTATGATTGAAACTATGATTGTAAAATTAGGTTGCTATAATAGGCTGATATGGATTTAGGCTAGTATAATATACATGTAGTTGACATTGAATTTTTTTATTTATAATTCACATTCTCCACATTAAAATGTTAAAATATGCCCCCTCAATATTTTCTTGTATGTATATATTTAATTATTTTTACTATTAATATTTTGTATATATACATATCAAATGAATTTAAACATTGAAATTTTTAAAATATCTCCCTCATAGTTTAATTTAGAAAGCATACTTTTAATGAAATAAGGCTTTACTCAATCTTCTCACTAAGTGAGAATATAAGAAAATTTTCAATTTAAGTTACTTTGCTTTCTATAAAGTATCTATAATAATATGTTATTTAATATGGACATTGAAATAATTTTACTTGTCAGTCAAACATTTTTTGTTATAAATATATTTTTGTTTAAATACACATGAGATGAACATAGAATGAATTTACACTAATGTAATATAATAATACTTTTTTTTTGTCATGTGAAAAATTACATTTCTTCATTGTAGTAAAAATTAAATTTATATTTTTTTACTCATTAAATTTTTTTCGTCATATCGAAGCTATTTTGAAAAAAAAATCATTATTATAATCTATCTCTATATAAATTTATATAAGATAGAGGTGTAAATTGAGATATTGCAATTATGGCTGACATTAATTTCTTTTGTTATTACTATTTTTAATTTGTTAATTTAAATTATTATTTTACTATTTTTAAATGTAACTTTACATGACAACATCTCTCCCATGCTTAGGTGTACATTGCCTCTATACGCAATTAATTCAAATTTAATATAAAATTTAATTTATTGCTATAGTTATGATATTTTCAAGCAATTTAAATTTAATATTTATTGCAACTCATACCAATTTAAATTAGAAATTTCTATCTCTAAATATGAGGATAAAGAAATGGAACATGATAAGGCTTCATCTGAAGTTACTTGTAATTGAAGATTTCGTCTATTGGAAGTTCTCCCTTAAAGTGACAAGTGATATAACAATATGATGCTAATTTGTTTCTTGATTTGCTAGTATACTACTCATTTAAATGTAACTCTTTTTAATAATAAATATGATTTAAATAATACAAAAATGATAATAAATTAGATTTAAACTTTTGACAAATAATATATTTGATTATTTCTTAATGAACAACTCATAAACTATTATTTTTCCCACATATTTATTGAAATTCATGTTTTTCAGATTTCTCCTAGCTAATATTACATCATGTTCACAACTGTAAAGACATGTCTACTTTAAATAATTTGGTTATAAATACATAAACTAGGAATTGCACCAGATGTTTCAAATGAAACGTCGTAAGGCAATAACATATAGCACTAATTAATGCTTCTTTGATGACTGTTGAAAGATAGAAAATATCAGCAAAAGGCAAGGACCATGCTACAATGAAAACTGACTACAATACTACTTTCTTGAGCCTTAAAAATCATGAGGCCTATGTTAAAGTTAAATATGCATGAAGATTTTTTCTCTTGAGAATATGTTGTTCTATGCTATTTTTTCTTTAGGCACTCTTCTTTCAAACTTGAAGAATCTTAAGATCCTACTATAATGAACCTAGCTTTTGTACAAATCCTACTTCCATATTGATGATGGTTTTATGTAGATGTCGTTAACTATTTTATGTCGATTTGATTTCATACTCACATGCTTTTTTTAGTGGGTTCTTGACCTATTAAAGATTGTTTAATCTAATAAATTTTCATTGTATTTATGAGTGTCTAAATGCTCCTATATGTAACAATCGTGGATTTCATCACTTCAAGAGTAGTGAAAACAAGTCTATTGAGAGAACAACTCCAACACTAAGAGAGATTTGGTAGCAACTCTAGAATTAATGAACATGTCTTGCTCTATGGTGTCGGATATTGGGAATAACTTCCTTGATCTTCTATAGAAGAGTGTAAATTTTCATTTAGCTTGTACTACATTAAACATGAAGTTGTCAACATTCAAGGCACACTTGCCATCACATTTGTAGAAAGAATTGCAACAGAGTATCAAAGATTTCTTATCAAATCTAAATGCTCTTATATGCAACAACTACTTTGTGCCATATAGTTTAAATTTTTGCAAGGAGTAGGAGTCTCAAGGTGCAAGCTATAGTAAGAAAAGGGGAAGTCGAGATTGAATGATGTATGAAGAATCTTGATTGATGTATGAAGAATCTTATTTGGGACTTGAGATTCATGTCGGAACAACCTTATTTATGCATTTCACATGCTTTGATAATAAGTTGCTTGATTCTCTAAGGTGATTTAGAATAGAAAAACTAAAGTGAACTATAAGCTCCCTATTTGAGATAATAGTATTAATTAGAAAGACATGTTCTAGAAAAGTACTATGTTGGTGCAATTTCTTGAGAGCTAAAATTATATTTATGAATGACCTTGTCTTTCCTATACTAATTTCATAGTTATATTGTTCTAGTTGAAGCTCATGAGCATAGCTTAAGCACAAACCTATTTTTAGCATTTCTTAATATCTGTTTGTTAAAGAGATGATATTTGAGGCTTATCATAATACCTATAACAAATGCATATACATTATTAGATTATCTTTCGCTTTGCAATATTTATTATGTGATGGAAAAAAATGTCCCTATAGATATTAAGTACATTGTAAGTGATGACAGACTCTTCATGAAACTCACTCATGGATATGGATAGGATGGTAATGAACCTCTAGTCCAAAATTTTGAACAAAATCCACTATTGCAAGATTCACCTATGTTCCTAAGTCAAATATAGCATCACTTTTTTCATTGTTGACCTCTATCTTTATATGAAAGACCTTTATCATGTTCTTCCCTTCATATTGCTAAAGGTTACTGAAATTTGCCCACTTCTACATTGACGTGAAAAAAATAAACTAGTCCATGTCTAAGCTTCTTTGCACCTAATAGGTCAAATGTGTGGATATGCAAATTTTCATTTTCACATCATTCTAATGGTTCTTTAGGATGAGTTTTGGATAGAATTCCCAACACCTCTTTTGTGTGGATGTCAATGTTGCAGTGGTTTCTAGGATATTTTCACTAGTGTGATGTGGTTGTAACCTTTGATTGTGGAGGTTAAATTTCTAAGTTCCATCAATAATTATTGATAATTAAATTAAAATTCTAAAATAGCCATGCCTATAAACATAATAGTGTAAAGGATTAAATGAGTTATGGTTTTTTGCAACCCCATCTTAATAAGCGATCTTGGGGATTGATTTAAAGCAAACAAGTGACACCTCTCACAACCTAAGATCCTTTAAGCGGGTGGGGGTAAGTGTTATAAACTTGTTTATAGTCCATGAGAAAATAAACTTTTCTTAATTAATTTGAAGGGATTTTGAAATATTATCTCAAGATCAAAAGATGGTTTTAATTTAAAATTCAAAGTTCTATAAAAAAACATTATACCTATAAAATATTTTTAAAGAATTAAAATGCTTTATAATAACATTTAATTTATGTAGATAGGTTTGTTTAATTTAGAATATGATTTTAAAATTTTTAATTTAATTAATTATTAGGTGGATGGTAGGATTTAGCCTCGAGTATTTTAGAATATTCTTAATAGTAATCACAAATTATTTTATAATATTATTAATAGTAATCACAAGTCAAAGGTTGAGAACATGTAACATGATTTTTCAAATAAGAGGCTTTTCTCAGATAATTAAATTGAAATTCTAAAATAGACATGCCTATCAACATAACAAGTGTAATATGAAAAGACTTATGGTTTTTTGGCTTGTGGTATTGATAGGCCATGATATTGGCCCATGGTATTATAACAAAGTGAGATTAAGAATATCCATAGATAAACGGGATGAATCTTTTGTTACATATTTTTTAAATATATTTTTTCTTTGAATGTTTTTTAAATATATATATGTTTACCTAACATATTATTATTTTTTTATAATTAATAATAATAATAATAATTTAAAATCAATTTATATTTTCTAATTTTTTCAAATTTTTGATAATGTAAATGCATCATGAAATATTTAATATTATAATATATTGATATTTATTAAAATTTACGAATATAATTAATCACTATAAAAATTAAAAAACATTATTGTTATAAGTAACATCAAACAATATTATTTAAATAAATAAATCTATTTAAAACATAATGCTATGAATTATTATTTTAAATAAATGACTTTGTTGAGAGAATAATACTATGAAAGAAAAACGAAACGTATTAATCAGTGAAAATTTCTCAAAATAGGGAAATGAATGACAACGTTGATGCCAAAAATCTACATGGGAGAAGCAACAATGGGAGAGTCAATGACTAACGAACAAATCGATGCATGCATATATATATTTAAAGATGGTAGCACATAAAAGGCGACCGCATTGGAAGCTGGTGCATTATAAATCGAAAACAAGGGAGCCACTGCGGTGGCGGTAGTCCCTGCTGGGTCTGCTAACAACACAATACAACCGCTTTGTGATTTAAAGCAAATAATAAAAGTACAACGTGCATAAATGCCTTGGGCTGCCGGTGCCATTCGAATTTGTACAGAGGCGTTGGTTCGGCTCTCAACTAATTCTTCGCAGAATACCTTAGTGGCATTTCCGAAATTCATTCCATCTATCATTGATGCCGTGGTTATGATGTACATGCCTGCAAACGCTACCTAAATTCAAACATCACCTCTGCATAACTAGATGGGGTTTGAAAGAATTAAGGAATTCAAACATCACCTCTGCATAACTAGATCCTTTAAAGCAGACTGGTCTAACAGCCTTCTTGTCACCAATATTCCGTATTCCTAATTCAGAAAGAATAAGAATCCCCGGAGAATCAATAAGATTTATGGAACATGTTGAACACATGAATGTTTGCTACAAAAAGTTTCTAAAAAGATCATTTGACATGTATAGTTCGGTGCTTGCAGTGTTGAAGATGCCAGTATGGGTGTGTATACACGCACTCTCTCTGTAAATCACACGTCGACATGTAAAGTGGGGTCCGCATAATGGGCAAGAAAGCACTACTGCCATATTATGTTGAACTTCTTTCCTCATAAGATAAGGAGATAGATCGTTATTGGATAATTGCAAAGTTTGAAACGATGTAAATCAGTTTTAAAATCTAGACTACTGCAGCCATGTCGATACCAATTAACTTGGTTTATAATATTTCAATTTTTAAGTTATGAGCACTTGGCAATTTTTTATTTTAATTTTCAAGTGGTTGATGGCAAATTTAAGAATATCTTGAATATGATGGTTAGCAGAGAGGTAAATTGTTTGATGCTTCCGACCCTGAGATTCGAAGATATTTCTGAAATTTACCATTTAAATAGAAAAACAACCCTATACCTATACCTACACTTTATATGAGTTCAAACATTCAGAAATTAACTCTCATTTAAAAAAACAGATGATGTATTATGGATTCACATGAGAGCTGTACAAATAATTAGAAAATCTGAAATCCATAATTATATTATAAAATCTGGAATCCATAATCACATTATAAAATCCTTAGTATCATATTGTCGTAAATATAATTATAATCATGGCTAAGTACATTATTAAACAATACCAAAAGTATGTGAAGCTAATGTTAATTTGTTAGTCATGAGACCCATTGGACAATTCAGTATGGAGCATACTCCAGGGTGTAAAGCTGAGCTGACTTGGACAAGCTTAAAATAAAAGCGAAAACACTTTTTTGAACTTGTCTATTTAGTTAGTTGTTTTATTTATTCTCATAAATATTATTATAATCATGGCTAAATATAAGTTTAATAATGTTAAATATTAAAACAGTACCAAAAGTAAGTGAAACTCATTCCTGTTAATGGTACGTGAGGCAACGTATTAGACTCGGTATGGAGCATATTGTTATCCAGTGAGGGTAAAGCTTAACGACTTGGTTGGAGCGGGACCGCCTCTGCAATTCACCTGAATCACATACAGAATTATTGTGCAGTATGGATCTGCGACCCGAAATTTGTTGAATTAAGACCTGGCAAGAAAATCAGAGATACGAATCCACAATCAACTTTTATGATAATTATGTAATACTAAAAGGTTAAGATAAAGAATGGCTGAATTCGAATCTTCATTGTTAATGGTTGAAATTTGTTGAATTAAGACCTCGCAGGAAAATCAGAGATAAGAAAATTTCTCAAAGTTTGAAACAAAATGCCAAATGGTGGGAGACCAAATGATTTACGTGTTGAAACTGCCAAAACTGCATCCAGCCAAGCGGCCCAGAACACGAAGATAGGAGCGGTCGTGTTCTGCTGCATGAGAGTCATTCTCTCTTTCACGCCACCTCGCCACCTGCAACTCAGCCCCTCCCCTGCCAACACTTGCACACAACACGTA
>APFE031060996.1:11947-22843 GCA_000404065.3 Pinus taeda | reverse complement strand
TATTGAAATTCATGTTTTTCAGATTTCTCCTAGCTAATATTACATCATGTTCACAACTGTAAAGACATGTCTACTTTAAATAATTTGGTTATAAATACATAAACTAGGAATTGCACCAGATGTTTCAAATGAAACGTCGTAAGGCAATAACATATAGCACTAATTAATGCTTCTTTGATGACTGTTGAAAGATAGAAAATATCAGCAAAAGGCAAGGACCATGCTACAATGAAAACTGACTACAATACTACTTTCTTGAGCCTTAAAAATCATGAGGCCTATGTTAAAGTTAAATATGCATGAAGATTTTTTCTCTTGAGAATATGTTGTTCTATGCTATTTTTTCTTTAGGCACTCTTCTTTCAAACTTGAAGAATCTTAAGATCCTACTATAATGAACCTAGCTTTTGTACAAATCCTACTTCCATATTGATGATGGTTTTATGTAGATGTCGTTAACTATTTTATGTCGATTTGATTTCATACTCACATGCTTTTTTTAGTGGGTTCTTGACCTATTAAAGATTGTTTAATCTAATAAATTTTCATTGTATTTATGAGTGTCTAAATGCTCCTATATGTAACAATCGTGGATTTCATCACTTCAAGAGTAGTGAAAACAAGTCTATTGAGAGAACAACTCCAACACTAAGAGAGATTTGGTAGCAACTCTAGAATTAATGAACATGTCTTGCTCTATGGTGTCGGATATTGGGAATAACTTCCTTGATCTTCTATAGAAGAGTGTAAATTTTCATTTAGCTTGTACTACATTAAACATGAAGTTGTCAACATTCAAGGCACACTTGCCATCACATTTGTAGAAAGAATTGCAACAGAGTATCAAAGATTTCTTATCAAATCTAAATGCTCTTATATGCAACAACTACTTTGTGCCATATAGTTTAAATTTTTGCAAGGAGTAGGAGTCTCAAGGTGCAAGCTATAGTAAGAAAAGGGGAAGTCGAGATTGAATGATGTATGAAGAATCTTGATTGATGTATGAAGAATCTTATTTGGGACTTGAGATTCATGTCGGAACAACCTTATTTATGCATTTCACATGCTTTGATAATAAGTTGCTTGATTCTCTAAGGTGATTTAGAATAGAAAAACTAAAGTGAACTATAAGCTCCCTATTTGAGATAATAGTATTAATTAGAAAGACATGTTCTAGAAAAGTACTATGTTGGTGCAATTTCTTGAGAGCTAAAATTATATTTATGAATGACCTTGTCTTTCCTATACTAATTTCATAGTTATATTGTTCTAGTTGAAGCTCATGAGCATAGCTTAAGCACAAACCTATTTTTAGCATTTCTTAATATCTGTTTGTTAAAGAGATGATATTTGAGGCTTATCATAATACCTATAACAAATGCATATACATTATTAGATTATCTTTCGCTTTGCAATATTTATTATGTGATGGAAAAAAATGTCCCTATAGATATTAAGTACATTGTAAGTGATGACAGACTCTTCATGAAACTCACTCATGGATATGGATAGGATGGTAATGAACCTCTAGTCCAAAATTTTGAACAAAATCCACTATTGCAAGATTCACCTATGTTCCTAAGTCAAATATAGCATCACTTTTTTCATTGTTGACCTCTATCTTTATATGAAAGACCTTTATCATGTTCTTCCCTTCATATTGCTAAAGGTTACTGAAATTTGCCCACTTCTACATTGACGTGAAAAAAATAAACTAGTCCATGTCTAAGCTTCTTTGCACCTAATAGGTCAAATGTGTGGATATGCAAATTTTCATTTTCACATCATTCTAATGGTTCTTTAGGATGAGTTTTGGATAGAATTCCCAACACCTCTTTTGTGTGGATGTCAATGTTGCAGTGGTTTCTAGGATATTTTCACTAGTGTGATGTGGTTGTAACCTTTGATTGTGGAGGTTAAATTTCTAAGTTCCATCAATAATTATTGATAATTAAATTAAAATTCTAAAATAGCCATGCCTATAAACATAATAGTGTAAAGGATTAAATGAGTTATGGTTTTTTGCAACCCCATCTTAATAAGCGATCTTGGGGATTGATTTAAAGCAAACAAGTGACACCTCTCACAACCTAAGATCCTTTAAGCGGGTGGGGGTAAGTGTTATAAACTTGTTTATAGTCCATGAGAAAATAAACTTTTCTTAATTAATTTGAAGGGATTTTGAAATATTATCTCAAGATCAAAAGATGGTTTTAATTTAAAATTCAAAGTTCTATAAAAAAACATTATACCTATAAAATATTTTTAAAGAATTAAAATGCTTTATAATAACATTTAATTTATGTAGATAGGTTTGTTTAATTTAGAATATGATTTTAAAATTTTTAATTTAATTAATTATTAGGTGGATGGTAGGATTTAGCCTCGAGTATTAGAATTTCTTAATAGTAACACAAAGTATTTTATAAATATTAATAATAGTAACACAAGTCAAAGGTTGAAACATTAACATGATTTTTAAATAAAGGGCTTTCTCAGAATAATATGAAATTCAAAATAGACAATTGCCTATCAACATAACAAGAGTAATATAAAAGACTATGTTTGGCTGTGGTATTGATAGGCCATGATATTCGGCCATGTATTATAACAAAGTGAGATAAGATATCCATAGATAAACGGGATGAACTTGTTACATTTATTTTATTTTTTAAATATATTTTTTCTTGAATGTAATATATATATTATTGTTTTTCCTAACATATATTATTTCTATAATTAATAAGTAATATAATAATTTAAAATCAAATTAATATTTTCTAATTTTCAAATTTTGAATAAATGTATAATGCATTCATGAAATATTTTAATATTTATCATATATTGATATTATTAAAATTTAACGAACTATTAATCTAATAAAATTAAAAAACATTAAGTTAAAGTTAACATCAAACATATTATTTAAATAAATAAATCTATTTAAAACATAATGCTATGAATTATTATTTTAAATAAATGACTTTGTTGAGAGAATAATACTATGAAAGAAAAACGAAACGTATTAATCAGTGAAAATTTCTCAAAATAGGGAAATGAATGACAACGTTGATGCCAAAAATCTACATGGGAGAAGCAACAATGGGAGAGTCAATGACTAACGAACAAATCGATGCATGCATATATATATTTAAAGATGGTAGCACATAAAAGGCGACCGCATTGGAAGCTGGTGCATTATAAATCGAAAACAAGGAAAAGATATCTAATTAACCACAGTAAATAAACAGAAAAGAAAATAAAGATTGGTGTATAAATTCCAATTTATGAAAATTTTATAATACAAGTTTCTTTATAAGGCTAAATTTATTTATGTCAATTTCGACTATAATTATATAATTAAATTCTATTGAAAAAATCAAATATAAATTGTTCTCGGAAAATTTCCCTAAAAATAGTTAACTGACCAAAATGAAATACTGAAATTCCACCATAAAATGTCTTGTTCTTTTGGCAATTATTATCAGTGACAAAATCAAATTCATAGACCGAGTATCTATAGTCTGTCTTCAGAAGAGAAGTGAAGTCGTAAAGCTATCAAAATTCTCAGTGGGGCCACCCAATTTATATACAGTGACATGATTATCTTTCTCATCAATCTTGAATATTCTGAACCGATATATCTTCTTCCTATTCAGCTCCAAGAATTTAGACTTGCATCCTTGCACTTCCCAATCTCACTTCCCCTCCCACTTACACTCCAGACTGACGGTGATGAAGCACCAATCCGTGTTCTGAGAGGCTGAATATTCTTCAAGCTAGGCTATCTAAATAAAAACTAAAACGTTCAAGAATCTTATTGAGAAATGCCAAATTAAGTATTCTACCTTATATAAAGCAAGTAAAAAAAATTGTGCAAGTCTTCCAAACTTCAAAATCTTTCCTAAAATGGCCTCCGGAACCAAATATTCTGAAAAAAAAATATTAAAATCTACTCAAAAAAACCCAAAACACCGCAACCACAGTAAAACATTGGATCTTTAAAAACGGGCCGAATATTGACTACTGATCCATGTGAAAGAAAAAGAGGTTGATTCCCAAAAAGTAAAGGCACTGAGAACGTATATAGAAACTCACAATGCTGGTAGGTCTCGTAGGGCTAGCTTTAAGCCCTGAACCCTAGAAAAAGAAAAGATTGATTGGAAATAAAGCAAATTCCTGTGTGGAAAATCTATCGATATCACACCTACCAAACTTGAATTTGATTCTTCAAATAATAAGGGTCAGGGAATTACATGCAATATATTCATGGGTAAAGATCAACAAGGTGACGTTACATGAATCAAGATTTAGTTGAGAGTTAAGGGAATGGAATTTAATGTTTGAAAAACTTTCAATCTTCTAACATTAGATTTGAGGGTATAGAGGAGTACATAGTGGAAACTAAGGGAGTTCTTTCCAGAGGAAACACTTTACGGCGTAAAAATAGATATTTATTTCACATAATCTAAATAGGAGACAAATATGCATCACTGAGTCTATTTGAAAGTCAAACAAATGCCTCTTAATCACCATCACAAATTCGGTGCGCTTGATATGTTCCTATTTGAGAAGGGTTGTGACCTTGAATCTTTATTATCATAGATAATGTACACAATTGGAAAAACTTATTTTTAGGTACTCTAAAAATGTTTCCACTGCAAAAAGCATGTAAAAACATTTGTGAATCTTACCAATTATATTATAATCTCCAAAAGATGAATAAAAGATATTAATATATATATATATAATTAGTGAAATAATGACAACAAGAACATACAGAAATAGTATAAATGATGAAATCACAAATACATATCATTCTCCATTGTCATCACCCTTATTATCTTCCTTGCTTGGCACGATAACATTGTTGTTCTCAAAAATATCTTTTGATCTAGGATTGTGTCTTAATACGAACCATATACCCCTATCCAACACATCTGGGTAGAAAAACACCTTGTTGCAGTGTTTTGGGAAAACATAAGGCTCCCTAGTTTCATCCCACATATTTCTAGAGTTGATAGATACTAGCCCACTATCGAGATCTTCCTTTACATTATTCTAATCAAAGGTGTCCCAACACTTGCACCTAAAAATAACACATTGGCACAAAGAGAAGTCGAGTTGAACGATCTCTTGTATCTTTCCAGTGTAACTTAATGTCCCCTACATTAGGTTTTGATTGCAGTGGCTAGCATGACTAGATTGGTCGAATTTGACTTCCACTCCATAGTCTTGTGTCATTCATCCATCATCGACATCCTCCGTGTGAAAATGATGTCCATATGCCCACATAGATGTGAACAAATGCACCTCTAAAAAAAGTGAAAAAATCAGTGTCATGTGTCTAATAACCCAAACATAATATATATATATATATGTGTGTGTGTGTGTGTGTTACAATTCAAAGGTTCATCATGAAGTTAAAACTTTTCAGAAACATAATATAATTATCGAGTTGCTTCACCTAATCCCTACGTTTAGGGCATCCTCTTCAACGCGCAGGTAACGACTAGATGCATTGTATTCTCTCTGACTTGATCAACAACTAAAAATTTAGGGCATGTCATTGGCATATTATATTTTAAATGATTAGGATAAGGGGCACTTCTACCATTCAATCATTTGAATTCTTTCCTGTCACTTTCCCATTTCCTTCTCTTCTCTTTGTACAATATGACCCATGGTTGTGTCACTTCCATATTGTAAAGAATGAATTTATTGATGGATTCAATTTTTGAATTTTTAATGATCAAATCAAACCGACATATATATGTTTAGTACGTATGAGATAAACTATATATATATATATATATATATATATATATTTATATATATATATATATATTATAGATATAGATTATATATGAAAGAAAAAAGTTGGCCAAGATGGTGAGAGGGCAAAATCTTGAGGCAACCTTGTTTGTTTTGGAGCCTATTAGAGGAGGCCCAAAAGAGTTAGGTGTTGAGCTAAAATTCCTCAACACAAGTTGTTGTCAAAAGAATAGGCAAGACGCTACCAAGAGGAATTCTATGTTGGACAAAGTGTGGTCACTATAAGGGCATTGTCTTGGATGTGAAATTGGCTCAATATGGTTAGCAGTAACCAGTTTTCATTGGTTGACAGGAACATTATATTTCCCAGTATGGTTTTGTTAGTGGACCGAGTTAACCAACCAAGTAAGTGATGTGTTAAAATGAAAATTTATGTATCATTATGTATGAATTTTTTGTACATCCTAATAGGAAAGGAGCCTACTTCTCGGGAAGGAATTACACTAAGTGTATTCCCTCTATTATATTAATAGTCTTGTGGATATCTTTCGTAGGGGATAAGATAGTGTGCACTTGGTGCAATTATGGCTAATTTGATGATTAGAGAGCTAGGTGTACTCTGAGTACTTGCAGAGGTAATATGATAAATGATTGGTAGTCAAAAATATTGTGAATATCCTTTGATTAAAATGTACTGATTAATGTGATTATGTTGGATTTGTTGGTTATACTCTAAGGGGTTCTTTCCATGGAGGTTATTAAACCACCTAAGGTGTTTGTTGTTGTCTTGTTAAACCACTCATATAGTGTTTGCCACAACTGATAACAACCTATAATTGAAATTATTGCATGGAGTGGCCATGATTTCCGAGAGTAATTGACAATAAGTTGGTATAGCGACATTGTTTTTGTTTGTCATAAAATTGAACAATGCTTAAATGATTGATGATAAAAATTGAATATTCTTGTAGCTATAAATGTTTATGATTATTGATAAAATGTTATTTTGTTAATTTTTGGTATTTCCTGGAAATAAAATCCTTCATTTTGAAGGGAAAGGATCCCCTTTTTGGTTATTCTGAGATAGACAACATGATCGGAAGATGAACTAAAAAGTAGATTGCGAGAGATAAAATAAATCTTAATGAAAAGAAAATAAATATTAGACGAACTTACAGAGAGGACGAGATGAACACTAAGGACAATGTTATATTCAAGGGGGAGAGTATGTATAATCCATGTAGGTCACATACAATTTTTCACATCCCGATCGATCGATGCCCTGAATTAGTTAGTTTTTGTGCGGTTTCAACGACTGTAGGAGTAACTATACCATTCGATTTATTGTTTCATGGTGGACACTTATCATGCGAATGCTTTTGTGAGTCTGGGAGATACGGGGGATCCAAAGGGAGTAAGTATTAAAGGATGTCATTCACATTACAATACTATGCAATTCGATAACCAAATTCTCCATTCTTTACTCCTACTATGTGATGGCTTGGTCATCTGTACAATTGGAAGAAAATGAGGTCATATTATTCAACGAAAATGCATAAGGCTCAGAACAAGCTAATACTAAGTATTGTTTTATCAATGAATTGAAGCTTCATCGTATAATAATTTTCCAATTATTTATCAATGTGTAAAGAAGTTACATGGCCAGCTATTGGAACATGGCTATGGAGTTATTTTGTTTGGCATGTATTTGACGAATACGATTATATAAAGAGATTAACATGAAATGGAAAAATAAAGGAAGTAACCTGGTTGACATCCTATAAACAATAAAGGCATAGGTGATTGAAAAGTTAACTATGTTACTTCTTGAAAAGAAAGAAATGTTATTTTTGCATGCACGAAAGGTATAACTATTGTGTTAGATTTTCTTGAGAAGAAATATGCATCTACATGCACGAAAACAATAACTACGGTATTGAATTTTCTTGAAAAGAAATATGCATTTACATACACAATAAGAATAACTATTACGTTGGATTTTCTTGGATATAAATATGAATATAAGAATAACTATTATGTTGGAATTTCTTGAAAAAAAATACATTTACATGCATGAAAAAAATAATTATTGTGTTTGATTTTTTCAAAAAAATCATTTACATGCACAGAAAAATCTCTAATGTGTTAGAATTCTCGAAAAGAATGTGTTTTAATGCAAAATAATAATATTTATTATTTTAGTTTTTCTTGAAAAGGAATACGTGGATATATGCAAAAATATAATAGATGTTATGCTAGTTTTCTTGTGGAAGAATTATATATTTGCATGTACAAAAGACTGGTTATTGTGTTAGATTTTTTGGGAAAAGAACATGTGTTGTATACACAGAAAGATTAGCTAATTAGCTAATTGTGTTAGTTTTCTTGAAATTAGTTTTGTTGAGAAAGAAAATGTGTTTGCATGCACAAAAGAATAGATATTGTGTTAGATTTCTTGAAAGAAGATTATGTATTTACTTGCACAACGATAATAGTTGTCTAGATAGTTAATTTTGGGAAACAAAATTTGTATTTGCATGCACAAGATATTAACTATTGTGTTATATTTCTTTTAAAAAAATATGGGAAGTGGTGGAGGTTTTCTTTTGGAGAAAGAATGAGTTCTTGTCTAAAATATAATGGTAATTGTGGTGATTGTTTTATGGAAAAATTTTCCTCTTCTTGTGTGAGGTGATAGTGATAATCTTGGTGATTCTTTTAATGTAGTATTGTATCCTTGTTGACAGAGTAAAATTTATCTATTCCCTTCCATATAATGTATGGGAGGTATGGATAGATTGGCATGCCTTGTTAATTTTTATGCATTTTACTATTTGCATGTGAATATTTAGATAGATAGACATGTGTCATAATCATACACATGTGTAGATAAATAGACATATTTTTGTAATTATGTGCTTTTAAAATAAGAAGCATGCCTTATACTCTATATGCATTTTATTTCTGAACATATATTTGAAGCATAGCCAGTAATGATTTACTATTTGGATTAGACAAATATTTTATCTAATCATGATGTCAAATTTGCTGACAACGGTAATTGTAGAAAATAAATGTCACTGATGCGAAGGATGAACTAATAGTGTCTAACCCATAAGTGCATACAATAACGAAAGATGGATTATGGTTAATATTATGAAAGGAAATGAAATAATGGTCTATGCAGATTGAAGAGTCATCAAATGCAAGATAATCCACTGTGGGGAACAACTAGACCACAAAGACACAGTGCTCAAGGAATGGCAGGTTAAATGATATCATGATTAATGTAATGACATTTATGTTGTTATGTTTGAATTTAAGATGACATTGATTTGTAAAAATTTTAACAATGGTCAAGGGATGGACTCCCTTACTACTATTGAGTGAGAGGTGAACACCCTCACGAAACTTTTAATCAAATAAATGTTTGTTGGTTATTCCATTCGGGGTTTCTAGGGTATATCGGTTTCCATTGATGTGTTTGCCTATTATGTCATTCTAATGATGTTTCTTCTTTGCACGACATTGACATATAAATCATGAAATATGTGATTAACTAGCTTAATTACATGAACAATGATATTTATGTAAGGTTACTAGGGAACTTTATGTTAATATGTTGCAACAATGATTGTTATGTTATATGACCTTCTATTCCATTTCTAAAGTTTTATTTTATGTAGTGACATTGATTTTATCTAATGGTCTCATAAAAAATATGGAATAAGTGATTAGTAATGCTACATGTTAGTAAATTACGTAAAAAAATTATAATCTTGTATTTTTACATGAGGTTTAATGAGAGATGTTACAAAACGTGATGCTACATATAATTAAATGTTTTATAATTTATTTAATTTAATTTTGTAATGTGACATGCATATCGTTGTTTTTTTTTTTTTAAGTTATGTGTTCTGAAATGTAAGTCATAAGTATTTGTCCTGCAAAGGTGGGACTCTAACAATTGATATTTCTAATGGCTTCTATTGGTTTAGCATTAACCAATAAAAATGTTTAAGTTTGAAAAATAAATATATATTTTTCAGTATTATTAAAAACACTTTTTTTCCAAACATTTGATTGGACCATAACTTGAGGGTCTTATTGTATCCTTTGCATAATATATTGTCATATGATAAATGTTTCACATATTTTATGCCATAATTTATAGGGTTGGAATTTATGAATCTTGTTGCAATATTCATCCATGTTTTTTATAATTTTGCATTGTAATTTTTTATTTTTATTCATCCAAAAAAAATCCTTGGAAGGTAAATAACATATTTACCATTAGTTACTTCCCACCATAATTTAAGAAATTGTTTGCATAAAAATGAATAGGAATAAAATTAGTTACTTCCCAACTTTAGCTATGCTTTGCTCCACACTTTATAAGAGTAAGATTGTAAATGTGTAGATTTATCAGTGGTTATCATTGACCAATTAAATTATAATTTTTTATGCAATTTTTCCAAGAGGATAATTTCTAACATGAATGGCAAGGACCAAACTTCCAAACTTCCTTGCGTCACTTGTTTCTATTGTTTAATTTTATTTTAATTGGATATGTATATTATGATTTTTCCTAGGAAAATTTTATTTGTAATTTATTAATAAGTACAAAATTACAATACAACAAATTGAATTATAAATCTCATTTGTATTGTTTTTATTTATGTTAATTGAGGTCATATGTAAATGTTTAGCAACAAATATTTACATCATTACAACATCACCTCCATAGTTGACATTAGAGTGCTTTTTAGCACAATAAATATTTCAATAGTTTTTTTTGGCCAAGTTGTTTGTGTCCTCCAAAGATGACTACAATCTTAACCTTTGAATTTAGAAACCATGACCCAGGGTAATATAAGCCATCAAAATCACCCAGGGATCGCAACCAACCAAAACCTAGAGATTGCACCCAACCTCAGCGATACTAGCCCTTAACATGATTGGATTATTTCCCACAAAGTTTTGAACCGGTAACTTTCACATCACACAATGACTTAACAATACACCAATCATCATCTATTCTAAGTCATAAACTAAATATTTAAATAATTTAAACATATATTAAAAATTCTATTTATTTAAAATAATTCTAAAATATTATAT
>APFE031060996.1:0-11043 GCA_000404065.3 Pinus taeda | reverse complement strand
GTAAATAATTTTTATAACTATTTACAAATAAATAAATAAGTGACATGACATTTTATTATAAATAATTTTTATAACTATTTACAAATAAATAAATATATGTTTCAATAGCTACCTATTTAAATATGCATAAATTTTATATACATTAGACTTTATTGCTTCTTACTATGAAGTTAATCTTTAGTACAATTAAAAAAAGTTATATAAGATATAAAATTGAATCTGCAATGTATGAAATCATATCATCAATTATGAAGCAGTTAACTTTCATTGATGTTGGTTATTGTGAATCAAGTTCTGAGCATCGAGATAGATTTCAGCTACAAGTTGTCTCTCAAGGTAATGAATTCACTGATTAAATGCAACTCCAATATAACATTCGTAAAACCAATCCAAACCATCTTCAATAGTTGTGCCTCCTTAGTAGGAAATGAAGCAAATCAATGAAATCTAATAGCTATGAATATAGCACGAAAAAAAAGTTCGAAACCTACCCGATTAAATCGTTGCGCCTCCTTAGCAACAAATGAAGAAAATCAATGAAATCACTAGCTACGAAATTAACACGAAAAAAGAGTTCAAAACCTATATTATCATAAAGATTTCAGGCTTTAAAGAAATGATTCTCCTAAACAAATTTGGTACAAAGAGTTAGAAATCTGATGATGCAGTGTCCTTAGAAGATTTCCAGCTTTAATGAAGTGATTCTCCCAATGTATTTCAGAGCATTGGAGGGAACAATTATTAACTTAATCATATGGCCATGTTACTGTTCTATCCAAACACATAGAATGCCAATTAATTGAGGTACAATACTCATAAATGCGCTTCTTTGCTCTTTATTGCCTTTGGATCACTGTTTATGCTCTTTATTGCCTTTGGATCACTGTTTATGGTTCCTTCCATTCAGGTATACGTATTGTTGGATGAGAGAAAACCATGCTCAAAAGGAATTGGTGAACATTCCATTCCAAGCCGAAAGAATCCGCTAAGCATTAATTTTATTTAGCAACGGCTGAAAAAAAATCCTGTAAGCATTCATTTTATTTAACTGAAAAAAAAGAGATGCATGGCCTCTTCCATTGTGGGTTATTTATGAAGCCTTTTTGGTTTTATATCCCATCCCTCCTTGGCTATGTATTTGAATAGAAAAGTTGAAAGCGATGTTGAGTCTTCTTTATTGTGGGTGAGCAAGAATCTGGTAAGCACTCATTTTATTTAATAGAAAATTCAAAAGTAAGCACTCAATTTATTTAATAGAAAATTCAAAAGTGACTTAGAGTCTTTTGCATTGTGGGTTCATTTATGAAGCTTCTTTTGTTTTATATTGTAGCTCTGTAAAGTATGTGACATATGAAAGACAAAAACAGAGAAACATGGTCACGGGTTGTAAAAAACTAGAAGCAGCAAAAAAAGGTTTTAGGTGTTTACCGTCAGAGAGTTTTTAATCGAGTAGCACATAAAAGAAAGGATTATGATCCATTTCACATCAGAGAGCTTTTCATTGAATAGCAAATAAGAAGAAAGTTTAGTGATTCATTTACCATTACATAGTTTTTGGCTAGGTAGCACATAAGAAAAGAGGATAGTGATCCAAAACCTTTGACAGGCTTGAAACAACAATTGACTGTGCACATTCCTTGACTCGATTCGATTTAAACTCTTAGTCATAAATTTGAGGAAATGAGTTTTGTTTTCTAACATCAAGTCCCTTAATTTTATGGATATCCAAATTTTTTACAACAAGCAACAACCATGGATGACTCAACAGAAATTTAAACTTTCATGAAAAAGAAGCGTGCAGTAAACCTAATATGAACTACATTCATTATACATCTCTACTGCAATATGGGTGCAAGTTTTTGTAATGAAAAAAATCATAAATGAGCTGCAATGGTGGTACCGTGGGCACTATATGGATGGTAGTCATAAAATTGTTTTTTTTTTTTTACATTTTTATGATGATATGCAGCTTTAGCTAACTCCTTGGGGTAACATTTAATTTCAAATTTTCTGGTATTTATGATATCAACTGGCTTTATGGCCAATGTTTGATTTTGATTTAGGCATTTAGTGAGGACCTAGAGAGACAAGATTTTTGTAGTGTCCCTATCTTTTACATAATGGTGGTGTCCTCCAGAGTATGCAGAGTATCTCAAGTCAATACTCACCATACTAGCCAGTGATTTTCCCACATTAAAACAAATTTGTTTTGCATATATTTTACACTGCGGAGTATAATTGAGCTGAATTACTTGACACACAAAGTACATACCAGTGGCGAACAGAAATACCATATCAAAACCAATTTCAAAAATTTAATCACCAAAAAGTAAAGACAAAGAAAGACGCATATAGAAACTTTAAATAAAACAACTCACTTGCATTGACAAGCAATTCTGATGATATATTGTTCGAAGCACATTCTAGCACTAGTTTTCTTGATTGATTTTGCTTAATTGCCTTCTTAGCACATTCTCGCACTAGTTTTCTTGATTGATTTTGCTTAATTTCCTTCTTATATCGTGACTTTCTAAGCAACACCAAAACCACACAAAGTACTAAAGCTGCCACCCCTCCAACAGTTGCTCCCACAATCCAAATTAAATTTTTTTTCTTTTTATCAGTTCTAGGATCCTCCTTGGACACATCAACGGCCTCTGCAGCCTAGCAATAGTAAGAATTCTACTGAGGTTGCACATTGGTCACTAAACAAACTCCTATGAACTTAATAGTCCCTTGACTGGACTTGGGAATTAGACACGAAGGTAACTCTCCTGTCAAATAATTTGCAGTACTAGATCTTACTTCTGGTATAAATATTAGAGTGGGAAGCATTGGATGTAGAAAAAGCCAGACAAGATGAGTAGGCTCACCAACCTAATAACATGAGAATTTCAACTTCAACAAAATAACCGCATGGTTTAAGTGCTCAAGCTCTGTCTCTCCATTGATTTAAGAAATATTGATGAAGATGAGCTTGACTGCTAATGCATTCTAGATGTATCTGCTGCTGCTACTTAACAATCACTGGTAGCAAGGCTGAGCTCCTAGATAGCAAATTTCGGATTTCATCAATAGAAAAGTATTCAAATCAATCAGCGTAGCTACTACTAATCACGGTTGTGGATAACATGGGACACTTGTGTTGTTCATGCAAAAGACAAACTTGAAATTGTACACCTAGTCTTCAAAGAAGAACAACTGGCTCATCTCCACACACATAAAGATGTTTACTTTTCAATTCCATTCAACAATTATTTTTCTAGGTCTTCATTTCGAGGTAAGTGGTAATTAAACTTATGAAAAAAAGTACAAATGTAGTATATTTCGCAAAGAATTTGGGGCACTTGTGTTGCTCATGCAAAACACAAACTTGAAACTGTACACTTGGTCTTTAAAGAAGAATAGCTTGCTTGTCTCCACTCACATAAAGATGTTTACTTTTCGATTCCATTCAACAGTTCTTTTTCTATGACTTCATTTCGAGGTAAGTGGTAATTAAACTTATGAAACAAAGTACAAATGTAGTATATTTCGCAACGAATTTGATTAATGATGTACTTTAAGTCAATATTAATGCCAAACAATTAATATTTCATCTTTAAATATAAATATTAATGCTCATCAAAACTGTTTCGATGCCTTCCTGAGGCTTCTTGATTTGCTTCGCTACTCTTTGCATGTTGTCTTTATATTCTTTCTATGACGTTTCTCTTGACACGATGCTACATGGTTGTGACTTTACCATTATTCAACATTTGTGGTGTAATTGGTTGTTTTTGGAGGTCTATATTTTTCAAGGCACGAACTTTGTTGAAAGCTTGTGGGAAGCTTCTTTCACATTCTCTAGTTATTATAAAATTCTCACAATTCAACCCTCGAAAATGATTTTACCTTGGTGTGTCTAATCACATTTAGGTGATTGGCTACCTTTATAATTTTTTATTATAAGTAACTAGAATTTTCATTTGAATTAGGGTAAGCAATTTATAATGGAAGTATGAAAAGGAAAACCAATAAATGTAGAAAAAAATTACAAGCCTCACTTTGAAATCAATGATGAGATACTACCCTTTTAGTGTGAAATGGGCTATGTTGGCGAGTTTAAGGAAAATTTTCAATGCTCTTTTAAGTGGTAATGGTACCCTTCGGGTAGCAAAACAAAAGGGAAGCTTTGCCTCTGTTTTCTTTGATATTAATGGTTCTACTTATTCTACATATGTTCCACCATTAAAACTTAATCTTAAGCCTTAGCATGCAATGTATACATATATTTAACAGCTTAGAATTCATTAGTCATGTGTAGAACATGAAAACCCTAGCTAAAAAAACGAGCATATCCTTGACTATAAGAGACATAATTGAATGACCATCTAGTGCATTGATGCATAGATGATTTCTCTATGAATCAATGGTCCATGATTTTGGTCACCAACATTAGTAGAGACAAAATGAGTTCCAACAAAAAAAAAACATTGAAATTAGAACATATAATACATACAATTACCATCTCATGGATTATCTAACATTTGAAGGAAAAAATGTAGTTGCAAATTACCCATTTTCCTTTTGTCCTTTACCTACAACTCATATTAAGGAAAAATACAAAATTAAGGAAAAATAAAATTATCAAACATATGGTGACCTAATTAAATATATTGTGTATTCATATGGTTGATAAATACATAGTTCTTGAAGGCAATTTTTTCTTAGCAAAGGTCAATATTCTTGGATATGCATTTAACATGGAGGCTTCGATTTCTATGCAACATGTTAGTACAATTTTTAGATATACATTTAACATGGAGGTTTCAATTTCTATGCAACGTGTTAGAACGATCCCTTATTGCTCAGGCTCATCGACATGGGAGGGTCCTAGTGTTCTAATTACATTTAACCAAAGCTAATTGCATCATAGCAATACAAAATCAATTAGTAGCTAAATTAGACTAAGTATCAGGGAACGCTAGCTATGTGGCCTTGTTAATTAAGTAGTAAATTTTTTTATTGTTTATAAATTAATAATTAAGTAATATATTTTTTTATAAAATAATATATTTTTTTGATGCTTTATATTTAATTAAAGTTCATTTTTTTAAAGCATTTCTTTGATTTGATTGATTTGAAGGAACTATTTATTTAAACCATTTATCTAATTTATTATTTGTTTAGGTTTAATTTTTTGGAAAGTTTTCCAATTTATTTTTGATTTAATTTGTCTAGAATCCGGTATGGATTCATTGAATCACAATTTGACATGGGAACTTTCATTGAACTCATATGTTTTGATAGGTGACTTTCACAAACAAGCACGTGAGAAATTTTTTGAGATCTGAATCCATATATTGCAATCAAGTTTGACCAATTTGTTTCCCGAATTTACGATAAAAAAAATTCAATAATCAAACTAAAGATACTCTTTTATTATAATATTATTTTATTTAATTATATTTATTTTAAAGAGTTTAGACTTCTGTGATCCATACTTTCATTGCGAGAATCATTTCAGCAAAATCACACAAAGAATCATTTGTCGATGTGTTTCGAACCAACTAGTGTGGTTCATCATCAGGACAAGTTGAGGAACAATTCTGAGTAATACATTAAATAGAGCATGCAGGGCCTTCAACGGCTATATGAACAAGCAACAGTTAAAAAGACCCTTAACGGCTAGATTAGACCAGAGCCCATGGGAAAGGGTTAGGGTTCGATAAATTATTCAAAAATATAATCATTAAAAGACCATGGTTCAATTTATTACCATAATTATTAACTTCTCAAATAAATATTAATAATTTAATAATATTATCTTATTTTATTCTATTTTTAATGAAGAGATCCATCTATAATTCACTTCCATCTTAATGAATTCACAGAAGGATCAAATCTCTTTGGATATGCAAATCTCTTTTAGATTGGAAAACATAAAAAAATATTTGCACATCAATAGATTTAATGTCTCTCTAAGCTTGATAAATTTGCAAACAATGTGTAATTTTTCATTATTGAAATTATATTTTTGAATGCATAAATGGATATAGTTCCTTGAAAGTCCCTTTGGCACTTGCCTAGACTACACAACTTAACTTGCAATTCCAACAAACCTTTACTAGATTTCAATCAAACTTGACAAAAAAATCTACAAGAAAATAGCCAAAATGTAAAATAGTAAGGTTGTTTGAAATGTTTTAAAATGTTTTCTTTTTGTGAGTAGAGGAACCAAAAACTAGGTCAATCTCCTACTAGCCTGATATAGCTAAAATGTAAAATACTAAGGTTGTTTGAGATGTTTAAAATGTTTTCCTTTTGTGAGTAGAGGAACCAAAAACTAGGTCAATCTCCTACTAGCCTGACATAGGGTCATTCCAACCACTACCACTATAACATACTTACAAGGTGAATCGAAGAGATTTTAACATCGAGCCTCCTTGCACTAACTATAACATACTTACAAGGTGAATCGAAGAGATTTGAACACCAAACCTCCTTGCACTAATATTTCATTTACTTTATTTGGTATTATTAGAAATATTTTGATCTTTAAACTAATATCAAATGTATAAGAAAAAAATTGTTATTTTATTACAACTCTCCTGAATCTCAAAACTAAATTCTATAATACTCCTCATGATATCAATACTCCACTTTAGTCATGATTCAATATCAAAGGAAAAGGAAAGTAGTCTTTGCATACTATTTTTTTTCAATGTATTAGGATTTATTGTCCTATTGCCATCCATTAAAGGAAATTAATACATGATGTGTTTTAACTAAATGAAAATCATATTTTCATATGTATAAGAGCTGAAAACACAAAGATAATTTGGGTTAAGGCATGAAGCTCAACAATTAGGAAATAGTATAGTAAAGATATTATCGTTGAACTCCTTTACTTAGATCCAAGGCTAACTTTGCTTCTTACTATTTCAGTGTCATTTCCAATGCCCTTTGCATATTTATAGGTTAAATAGCCTTAGGATATCATAATCCATGAATTTAGTTGTGGTGTCAACTAGTAAAGTTAGCTTTTAAAGCATTTTTATAGCCTCAGGATATCATAATCCATGAATTTAGTTGTGGTGTCAAGTTATTTCTTAAAGCATTTTTATTATTTTTATTATAAAAGTATGATGGTTTTATAGATTTTTTTGGGTTGATATTTACTTTTTCCAAATATAAGTTTTTGAATATTTGGAAAGAGTTGTATACTTAAAGAGTGGATTTTGTCTAAGGGAAAATATATAGTGTATGAAGGGTTCTCAAAAGAAAAAGATACAGTTATTTGTAGTCTTTATACTAGTATTGGTAGTAGGTAGCCAACAATAAATCAATTTCAAAGGTTCCCATATAATTAATAGGCAATTATTGACTCCCTTGCAAAAATTTTATAAATCTAAATTGGAATATAATTCTTCATCTAAATATTTGAAGTATTTTAACACCAGAGACATTATCCCTTAACTATACTTCATTCAGAGTACCAATAAATATATGAAGAAAACTAGAAATAAATCCTAATGGAAAGTGTATAAGGTAGTTAAGATTAATAATAGGCGGAGAAGTATAAGAGAAAAAAAAAAAGTAATAGAATGAGTAAGAGATTTACTGTTAGAAATATATCCAATAACTAAAAGAAGAGAAATGTAGGTTCAAAAGGAAATTGTGATGTCCCTAGGAAAAATTGTAATTATTTTATTTACTGCAGTAAAAACAAAAGACTGGGTTTTTTTATTTTATAACATTTGAACTATTTATTAATTTTTTTTAATTAAGAATGATAATTTATTGAGAGTGTTAACAAATCTTGTAACTCTCTTTCATATCAAGAAATTGGGGAATAGGTAGTTACCTAGCCCTAAAAAAATTTCTTGATTATGAATTCTCCAAGAAGGAAATCAAGAGGGTAATGAAGAAGTACCTAAGAGAAGAACTTGGGGAGGAAGAAAAAGGAAATTATGTCGTGCTGTAGGGACAAATAGAAAGGAGAGCTAAGTCTGGTGATGACCAGATAGCTTGGATTTTGTGACTATTAAATCTTGCAAGAGACATCAGTCTTGTGAGGAAAAGCTCGGGGGGAGACTTGGCCTAAAATGAAGTCTCATGGTTCGAGGGACAAATCTGTGAAGTACAAATAGACTTTCACAACTGATTGATTTAGTACTGAGTCATTTGTTTCTTAAGCATTAAACTATGTAAATAGTAACTCTTGCATTAGAGTAAGTAGTCTAAGGACAAAACTGTAGTAAATAAAGAAAGGCAACAGTAAAAGAGAACTAGATGAATTCATGTAATAGATGAATTCATGTTGTTTACAGAAGAAAGATCGTAAAGATGTTTAATTAGAATGCAACAGTATTATGGAAATTATGAACTAAAACAAAGAAATACACTGTTATGTACTCTTACGGTAGGGAGAGACCTACTACGGTAACAAATATATAACCAGACCTATGACTATGAATACAAATACCTAGTTAGTGAAAGAACAAATTTCCTAAATGAAATAACATACAGTGTTAAGGATCTCTAAAAGATTTAAGAAGATAATTTATACATTTACAGTCGGAATTTCAGAACAAATTTAGAAATCAAATAGATTTGATGCTAATACATACATGTATACAGACATATATGCTCATTAAAATTATAGTGACTGACTGTTATAGAAAACCTCGCGGCTAGGCCGAGAGTTGAAATAAAATTTCCAAGCACAAGAAAATTTACAGCCGAAATTTCATATATGATAGATATATAAACCCCTTCTGGCAAAGTGGTTACAAGGCCATATATTCATGTAAAATATCAATAAGATGAAGTAGTCGGACAAGGTTTTTCCCAATGGAATTTTCCCTCTAAGCCTGACCGATATGTAAAACAACAATAGCGTCAATGAATTATAGCAAAATCCCTCTCTTTGCAGGTCAAGACCCCAATAAACATTAATGCTCTGAAATAAACATTATAGACAAGTCTAGTGCCAATATAAAAGAAATTGACGAGCATCCACCTACCTAGGTAAAGGGTAAATAGCTATAAATCGAACCGAGAAGAATGAAACCCTCCGGGATAAAACCCTTATCCAGAAATTTATAAACAGAGTATTTGCAAAGGCAAATAGCAAAAGTATGAAATAGATATTAATATCAACTTGAGAAATGAACCCTGAGCATCCAGACCATAGCGAATTTAGAGAATAGAGATGCAGAGCAAGATGATTTGTGTAAAGCTGAAACGACCCAACTAAAACAGAGAAATGTCTGAGCTAAATTTTTTTATTTTTTTTTTACAGCAATTACAACTGGAAAACAGACACATTAAGATTTCAATCTAATCAACACATACATCACTGATGTTCATTCAGGAAATAACACCACATTTATATGCTTCAAATCTAAAATCAAGAAATAAGAAATATACGTGTACCGTACACCGAAGAGGCGCGATTTCGCTTGATCGGTTGTCGCGGGTAATTCCTTGTCGTTGGTCCGTCTGCGATTGTGTGATGCCGCACTTGATCCGACGAGACTCACCGGTTAACCTCCCAACCTACTCCTTGGGTACTCTTCTTCCCCGTGGACCCCCGAGCTACAATGGGGTTGTACAATGGAGGAAGAGTCTAGCTGGCCGAGGAGAGCAACCGTAGCTCAAGAGTCCCCTCTCTAAAACCCTCAGCCTCACCAAACTCACTATAGCTTCGTAGTCACTGCCTTCACAAAATATCATCCATCCAACCATAGGGCTCCCAAAAGTCCCTTGTACCATGGCCTGCCCCTTCTTTTATAAGATTTCTCATAGATGACACTTGGCATGTCATGCATAATTATAATATTTTTCCTTTTTAATAGCTTGATTATTCACCCACCCATGTGTCATTCTCTCATCAAGGGTCACCTAAAATTATTTACTTATCTTTTTTTTTAATTAAAACTAATATTTCCCTCATCTCACAAGATTCCTATTTCTACTCCTAGATGTCTCTTTATTCCCCCCTTTTATTCCTTAAATTGAGTTTATTACTTGGAGTCAATTAAGGAGTTAAGATTTTATTCCCAATCTACTTCCTAAATTAACTCAGGTTATCTCTTAGAGGGATATTCTTATGCTGGTTGATGCCACATGGAGCTTCCATATATTTCTCTAAATTTAATTTATTTTTCTTATTTTAACTCGCCTTCCTCTTTTATTAATTAAGTTTTACTTGGTTTAGGATTAATCTTTAACCTTACAATATGTTTGCCTTCCCCTTTTTTTTCTAATTAAACCACCTATCTACCTAGCATTTTCCAACATGGGGAGGGTAGAATTTTTAAGGTACTCTATTTATTTCTTCCTATGATCCTCCTTATTCCAATTTTTATTTTTGATTTAATCTCCTTGGTTTCCAATCATCATTTTCCCTTGATGTAACTTTACCTAGATTTCATTCCTTACTTATATTTATTTACTATTATTTATTTTTAATGATTCCAAGGGTGCCAAGTTGGTCGTGCCCTTCAAGAATTTCCCCTGAAATTCCAAGGGTGCCACATTTGGTTGTGCCCTTCAAGAATTTCCCTTGAAATTCCAAGGGTGTCACATTTGGTTGTGCCCTTCAAGAATTTCCCTTGAAATTCCAAGGGTGTCACGTTTGGTTGTGCCCTTCAAGAACTTCCCTAGAAGTTCCAAGGGTGCCACGTTTGGTTGTGCCCTTCAAGAATTTCCCTAGAAGTTCCAAGGGTGCCACACCTAACAATTTAAATGTGATGCCAAGGGTGTCAAGTTGGTCGTGCCCTTCAAGAATTTCCATGAAATCCCAAGGGTGCCACACCACTTGCCCTTCAAGCATCTAATGACTACGAGGGGAAAATATCGTGCAACGTCATAGACTGCTATCGTCTCTCATGTTGCCTGCTATAGTGAGACTAATGGTGCTGGGGATCAAGGAATCCGCCTTGATGCGCGCCCCCCAGTAGTTTCCTCATGAGCGACCCAACTTTGGGACCTGCCCTCATGGCATTGTGATCTTCAAGGCGAAGGTGTTTCAACTCTTCCAGCCCAAGTCAC
>APFE031060991.1:0-13287 GCA_000404065.3 Pinus taeda | reverse complement strand
ATTTTAATAATATATTTTTTCCTGAGAAAAAATAACTTTTATTAAGTGTGAAAATTACATTTTGAATGTCCCTGAATACCTAAGAAAATGTGGTAACTTTCATTAAGTGTGAAAATTACATTATGAATGTCCCTGGATAACCCTCTTAAAAAGACACAAAAAACACATGTTGTGTTTCATTAAGTGTGAAAATTACATTATGAATGTCCCTGGATAACCCTCTTAAAAAGACACAAAAAACACATGTTGTGTTTCATTAAGTGTGAAAATTACATTATGAATGTCCCTGGATAACCCTCTTAAAAAGACACAAAAAACACATGTTGTGTTTCATTAAGTGTGAAAATTACATTATGAATGTCCCTGGATAACCCTCTTAAAAAGACACAAAAAAACACATGTTGTGTTTGGACCACAGACTTTGTATATACACATCCAGAAAATGACATCCAAGATAAATACATAGTGAAAAAAGGACTAGTGTCCTCATATATACATCCACAAAATGACATCCAAGATAAATATATAGTGAAAAAATATAATAACAATCCTTACATAAAACAATATGAGTTGTTGAGCATTTAGCATATATAGCTTGTGAAAGTTTAACAAAAATATAAATAAACTCTATTCATTGGTCTGCAAGAGAGCCCTCTATGAAGGGCCAATGATAGAACCCATGCCCCTGATCATTGATGCACTCCTTTATGAGCCATGTGCCCATACCCTACAAATCACCCTCCTTAGACAAAGCATCAACAATCCCATTTATTTTCCTGTAAATGTGGTAGACAAAGATTTCATGAATTGATTGTTTCAATAGATAGATCTCCTCTAGAATGGGACTAAGTGTGTGCATGTGACATCTAGTTGTGTTGTTGAACCAATTAATAGCAATCTTTGAGTCCCCAAAGATCTGAATGCGACAAATTCCTTTTTCAATGGCAAACAACATAAACAACTTCAAACTCATAAACTCAACAAAGTTATCGCTTTTCATCATGAGAGAAAGGTTGTGTGATATATGAAGAACAACCCTACCCCAACAATCTCCTTCAGAAAGAGAAGCACCATCAAAATATGCCCAAGGATAGGTAAAGTCAATAATTTCTTCTGTTGTGATCTATGAACGAGGCAGAGAGTCAGAATCTAAGATCACGGACTAGATAGGTAAAGTCTGAGCAACCACTTCGTCTGGTATGGAAGTCTTGTCCCGAAAGACCTCAACATTCCAAGCTAGCCAGATTCCCCATGTGATGATAAGTAATGGTAGACTTCTAAGTTTTATTGGATTGACACTGTTCCACCAAGATTCCCACGCTCACATATATGGCTCACCTTGCCATTGAAATGTGAAACCCAAATAAATGCATACATAGGACTAGACAACTAGAGAAAACAAACATAGGAAGAAAAGATTATTTATGAACTCCACATCGTTGTTGCATAATGGACACTAGGTCAGCCCTATGATGCCATGCTTGATAAGATTGTCTCCCGTAGGGACTCGATTATCCAAAATACACCATTGGAAAAGGAAAACTTTTGTAGTACATTCCACTTTCCATAACTTCTTCCACCTTCATGAGAGGTTTGCATGGTTCCTGTTTTCACTGAGGAATACATATCCCAATTTTGGAGTGTAATCACCAGATGAAGCATGCACCTAGACCAAAGAATCCTCTTTGTCTTTATGCAAACATGGGTTGCATTTAAACTAGTAGTGAATCAACGCCATTGATATGCCCATTCCCTGGGGAGATCAAGATGTTGCACAGAGAGCCATCCATGTCCCCAAATAGATGTATTGTCCTCATCTGTGACCTAAACAAAAGTGTGTCAACCGTGTGCTTGAAGGAATTCAATAAGCTCAAGCGAGAGATGATAATTTGTGCCACTCCCTACCCATGGGCCAGTGCCAATTTGGACCTATTCACCATTGCCTACTTTCCATATAAGACCCTTTTTTATCACCTAGAGTGATTGGACTACCGCCTTCCATATGACTGAACAATTGGTTTGCTATGATCAAGGGCACGAACCCATTCCATAGTGGACCAAGGCTAAATGTACTTTTGATATACTACCTCTGTCCATAAAGTGCTAGTTGATATTAGATGCCATCCCACTTTGGCTATGAGGGCCTTCACAAATAAATGAATGTTTTTTAAGCCCCAACATACCCGTTTTTTTGGCAGAGGTATTCTATCCCATTTTACCCAAGCAAATAATTTCCCCTCCTTCTGTCCAACCCACAAATAACAACAACATATTTTGTGAAGTGAACAAAGGGTACCTTTGGGGATACATGAGAGGGAAAACTAGAAAACCAGAATCCTTCAAGAACTGATTCAATGAGAATTAATCTACCAACACATGATATCCATAAAAAACTGTAGGACTCTAGCCTTTTTTCTTTTGTTGCAAGAAGCCATTACCAATCAATCTTTCAGTAATCATTTGGTTTAAGATAGATGCCCAAATGTTTTAGGCCATCGCCAAGGGATTTGAATTGATAAGGAAGGACATGTTGAGCATACCTTGATTCCTCCTTGGATAGACCATTAAAGGATATAGAAGACTTAAGATGATTTACATGCATGCCTATTTTTTTTTTTCAAATAAAAAGAGCACCTCCCTTATGGATGCAACATCATGTCGAGACCAATCACAAAACAACGGGCCATCATCCACAAATAACAAGTGAGTGATGTAACAAACCTCAACGACTGCAATGTAACCTCTTAAAACTCGCCTTCTTCTAACATTTGATAATAATCTACTAAGCCCCTCAACCAAAAGCAAGAAAAATAATGGGGATAAAAGGTATCCTTGACATAATCCCCTGTGAGCATGGAAAAAAAGAGGTAGTTGTTCCATTGATGAGAACCACAAACAAGATAGAAGAGATGCAACTCATAACCCAACTAATATAAAGAACTTCGAAGCCAAGGTGGGTCATCAATGTATGGAGATAAATCCAACTTACTTTGTCGTAATCTTTCGAGAGATAAGTGTTATAACTAGCTCTTTTAGCTTCCAAGTTTTAAAGATATAAAGTCCTTCCCAAATAACATCTGAATAATGTATTAATAGTAATGTAGTTAATTTTCATAATGCATTGATAATTACACTCCATTAGACTATTAACATGCTCTTCTAGAAATGTCACTAGTTTAAACTTTGGGAAATGCACTGGACTCCTTACCTCAATTAATTAATTAATTTAGTAATTAATTAAGGCAATCAAGATATGTGAAAGCAGTCAAGGAAACCCTATCCAGCGAAAAGAGCGAGGGACTGTGTGTTTGATGCAGAGCCAGCTACAAACTTGCATGGGACAAACATTCAAACTCAAAACTCGCTAGTCCACATCTTCTTGTAGAACCTTATTCTCCATGCGTTGTCATATATTATGTTCCTTTATATTCAATGTTGACTCTACTTTTACACCAAATCACTAAGCCATTCCTATGACTTGATTTCATGCCACACCATTCCCATTATCTGCAACTATGTGTAATACACCAGAGTTTACCTTTGTGCTCTGCTTTCAAGTCATTCTTACAGAAATGATCTTCTCTTGAATTCTATGTATCCTGCAATCTTTGCTAGAGCTAATGATATCCGCCGATGAAAGATCGGATTCCTTCATCACCTCTTCAACTGATTGATGAAAATGGGAAGCACTCCATCACTGACACTCGTAATGCTCTCTGCTCCACCAGTCCACCCAGGTCGATGAAATCAGGATTAACAGAAATATAATGCGGTCTGGTCACAAGGGTGATGGTTCTGGTCCTTAAATCTAATGCGGTTTGGTCAAATGAGTGATGGTTTTGGTTTAAAATTTCTCTGCCACGCCTTACTTCAAATGCTAATGGATCTGAGGAACCCAAAACTGAGCTGGATCGTAACTCTACACCACACTTGTCTCTGGTGCGAATAGATCAGAGAAGTCCAGAACAGAACTTCTATACAAACCTCCGATCAAACCCCCATTTCAAACCTGACTCGGTACCAAATCAGTCCATCCTCGATTTAGCAATGGGCTCAATCACATCTCAAGTTGGTCTCAGAATGGATTTCGTTTCCCAAAGGAATCGAATACCTTTGCAACACCTTCGTATACTAATGCTCACAATTTAATTTTGTATGAACTGACAAAATAAACAGCTTTTACGCAGGGTTTCCAGATCTCTGAGCGGATCTCTAATCAACAGAAGTTTTGGTTCATTTACACTCAGGTGGCGATTTCCATTAGCTGGAAGTTAAATATCCAATTTAATATGAGCCAGAGATCTAATAAGATCCAATTTAATATGAACCAGAGATCTAATTTCTTCGTTTGGATGAAAAGATATTATTTAAATGTTTGTATAATTATTTAATTTTCAATTTTGTTTATTTTTTTAAATATTATTTTTACCAACCTAAACAAAATTTCAACTTTCAATTTTAATAACTGAGACAAAATTAGACATCATACTCGACTTCTCTGAACTCACCAGAAACTTTCCATGCCGCTTCCAATAACATTAACAATTTATTACTGACTCTTCATTTAACCCATGACACGTTACTCTGATACAACACAGAGCACTTGATTCATATCAATCACATCGATATCTATGCCAGGAAGGTATTCAAACCCTTCTACAGGAACCTCGTAATTCCTGTGCCATTAACTACCGGAAGAAACCCAAAATTATTCTAATACAGGAAACAATGCATGCCTCCTCTGTTGCAATCTCTTACTTCAGAAAGATGTTTCCTTCATGGCGCATCTCTGCCATCGAGGCGACAGGTCTCTCGGGGAGTTTAGTAGTCTTATGGGATCCGTCCTGGATCATGGCAAAAGCATATAGATGCTTGGCAGGAATTCTGATTTCCGTTAAAATGAGAGGTCACAATTTTCCTATTAACATCCTCAATATGTCCCCTACAAGAATAGAATGCTATTCTGGGAGAATATTTTGGATTCTGAATTGCTTGATGTGGAAAATTTATTGATTGCAGGGGACTTAAACCTCACTTTAAATATGGACGAGATTTGGGGCAGTAACAGAAGGAAGGATCCTCTTGCTGAAAGGATTAAGAATGAATTACTGAAAAGAAATTATGTTGACATTCTCCCTCCTCGAATGATCCCGACATGGGAAAATGGCAGAATTGAGAAAGCATATGTTGCTAAAAGGCTGGACAGGTTTCTTATTCATGCTAGTGTGATAGATTATATGGGTATGCCATTCTCATCAATTGAAAACATCTTTATTTCAGATCATAGGCCAATCATTTTAGGCTAGAAGGAAAAATGTTTTAGGAAAGGATACTCATTCAAGTTTAATAGCTCATTTTTGGAGGATCCGGGCTTTAATGACCTCATCAAAAAAACTTGGAACGAGTTGGCACATAATAATCCTTCCTCACTCTTGATGACATTTAGGGACAAAATGGTTTATATGCGTAAGGTGGTGAAAAAATGGCAATATGAGAAAAGGCTATCCAACAGAAAAGAGCTCAGAAACATCCAAAGGGCTTTGGACATGGCAGCGGAGGCGATGGCTACTCATCAGCGATATCTTGAGATGAGATGTCTTATAAAGGAGTTGCAAAAGAAGAAAATAAAAATTTTAGAACAAGAGGAATCTTTTTGGCGTTTGAAAAGTAGAGTGATATGGCTAAAAGAAGGGGATAAGAATACGAAGTTCTTTCACAACTTTGCAAATGTCAGGCGTGAAAAAAATTCCATTTGGAAGATAAGAGATGGAAGTGGTTAGCTCATTTACTCTCAACAGGAAATATCAAATGAGGCAGTAAACTTTTTTGCTAAACAGTACCAAAGATCTGAAGAGAGCAGGTTTCAGGATATTCTATGCGGCATCGAAGTTTTTCCTCAGATGTTTGATGAGGAAACAAATGAAAAAAAATTCAACCAATCTCTGAAGAAGAGTTGCTTGGAATTATGAAATCATTTAAAAGAGATAAATGTCCAGGGCCGGATGGCTGGACAATAGAGTTTTTTACTCATTTCTTCGACCTCTTCAAAGCGGATTTGTTAAGGATGATAGAGGGTTCAAGAATGGTGGGCAGTATGAATCCGAAGGTTGCTTCCTCCAACATAGCACTCATTCCGAAGAAAGATGAAGCGGAGTCTTTCATGGACTTCCGACCGATCTCCCTGTGTAATATTTCTTACAAAATTACTGCAAAAGTAATTGCAGAGAGAATAAAAGGAACATTATCCAAACACTTAACAGCAGAGCAAAACGCTTTTCTAAAAGGAAGGAACATACAAGATGCAATGGCAAGTACACAGGAAGGTTTATTTGCTATTCAGGCAAAAAAAAGAGATGCAGTCCTTCTTAAGATTGACCTCCAAAAGGCATACGATTGCCTTGATTGGGGATATCTAAAGTGTTTACTGGCAAAGATTGGCTTAAGAGCTAGTATGACAAACTGGATAATGGTATGTGTTGAGATGGTGAATTTTTCGGTGATCATAAATGGGATTCCATCTCCTTTTTTCTCTGCATCCAAAGGTCGCCGGCAAGGATGTCCCTTATCCCCGCTTTTATTCATTCTGGCGAGGAATACTCTCAGCCTTCATATCAATAAGGCCGTAGAGGAATTCAGATGTTATCCGCTTAAAATATGCAAGAGCATTTCGATTTCCCATAATCTTTTTGTTGATGACATTATATTGTTCGGAATGCTATGCAGACTTACATGGTTGTGTTTCTATGAGATTTTAAAAAAATTTCAAAGGGCGACAGGTCTTCAAATAAATTATGAAAACTCTGTCTTTTTCCATAATGATTCGTGCGAGGATGAGGTTGAATGGTTATCGGCTCTGTTTGGAATAAAAGCTCAATCTATCAGTGTCGAATTAAAATATTTGGGTTTTCAGTTAAAAGCCTCTGGTTATAAAAAGGCAGATTGGGTGTGGATATTAGATAGGTATTACAAGAAGACTTCCGCCTAACAATACAGGTGCCTCTCACTTGCAGGAAGAGTGATCCTTGCTCAATCGGTTTTAAATCAAATGGTAGTATACTGGGCCCATCTATTTTTCCTCCCAGCGAGCATAATTATGGCAATGAACAAGCTTACGACAAATTTCATATGGGGAGGGCAAGCGGGTAAAAAGAAATTTCATCTCTCAACTTTATCCAATATTTCCATGCCGAAGAGCTATGGCGGATGGGGGCTTTTAGACTTGAAATCCTTCGAAAGGGCCTTGCTTTGTAAAACTCTATGGAGAGGCATCTTTGAAAATGGTCCATGGAGCAATATAGTTCGGAACAAATATTTAAGAAGGAAGGATTTGGCATTTTGGCTCAGGAAAAAAAAGTTAGGCTCTTCTAAGGGGTCTCCTGTTTGGTTAAGCCTCCGAAGGATTGGTAATGTTTTCCTAGGAAACTTATCTTGGCACTTCCAATCAGGTAAAAATATTCTCATTGGGAAAGACCATTTTATGAGTGGTGCTGAGGCGATTGAGATTCAGGATTCATTACTAAATTTTCTCCACAGGAAAGGTCTGTTTTATTCGGATAGTCTAATTGCAGGTTGGTAGGGTTTGATTCCTCTTTGGAAGGAAGCTGATAGTCTGGGGATGCCGACAGACATTGCTTTTCAATGGGATCAAATCAGAGTCCGCCTTAGAAACTGTGGAATCTTTCGCTCGGAGAATCAGGATGGTCTCATGTGGAAAAGCTCGAAAGCTATGTCTGCTGTGCAGGTAAAAGATGTTTATAGAGACCTGATCGGCCTTAAGCCTTCTCTCCTTAGGCCTTCATTCCCGCCCATCTTCTGGAAATCGGGATGCCCCTCAACAATGATCTTTTTCTCCTGGTTATCCTTCCACAATAGAAATCTCTCTTCAGAAAATTTAAGGAAACGCGGTTGGCAGGGTCCTAGTGTTTGTCCCATCCGCTGGTCTGATGAAGAAAGCAACTTCCACCTTTTTCTAGATTGCAAGAAGACTCGTCTTCTTTGGAGAGCTCTGGAGGAATGCTATGGTATCCAACATATGTCTCACTCCTCTATTTCGGAAGCTTTCTTATGGAGCAGTCTTAAAAAAAAATCATGGAGATCAATCTTCATCATATCTGTATGGTGTATTTGGAAGTGGCGTAATAAGGTTATTTTCAATAGCAAGGCTTCCCCTTTTCTGGAAATCATCTCCATTATTACTTCCATCTATGAGTCGATTCCGCAGTGCCTTCCCAAGCAGCCGAAATAGAATGGTAATGAGGTCCCGCAGGAATTGTCTCCTATGCCAAAGGGTTTTTTTGACGGGGCTGAACAGGGAGGTCAATGTGGCTGTGGGGTCATCATCTCGGTAAACGAAAATTGTCATTTTCTCATTTACTGGAACGGGGGGAGAGGATCCAACAGCAAGGCGGAAGCGATGGCCCTTGCTGGCCTTCTTCACTTCTGCCTCTTTCTCAATATCCAGGATGTATCCATTTTTGGCGACTCAAAGGTCATAGTGGATGGTGTTCTTGGTAAGAATATCATTATGAAGCCGCAGCTCATTGGATGGATTGATAGGATCAAATATTTATGGAACAGGTCCAAGGGAGCTTCCATTCATCGCATCAAAAGGGCCCTTAATCAGCAGGCAGATGATTTATCAAAAAGGGGTCTTCAGGCGGTTCCAGGCTTATGGTTTATGCAGGTCTCCCATGAGGGAAAAATCTTCTCCATTCAGGATTTCTTTCCTCCTGACTTTTAACCTTGCTTTTGCTTCGGTTCTGTTTCTTTCATCATCTTTTGGTTTTGTTTTCCATTAAGATCAGGTGCTTCTATCCGGATGTTGATGGTTGTTATCCTCTAATGTTGCTGCTTCCAGTGAATGCAGGTCCTCCAAGCTTGATGTCTGCAAATTCTGGCTCTCTTTTTGATATGGGCAGATTGTTTTGATCGTCTTTGTTTTCAGCGGATAAATACTGCCTTCTCTATGATCAGTGAGGCTATTTTAGGCTCATACCTATTATGGCTGTTAGTTTTTTCTTTTGGCATGAACTGTTGATGCTTTTCAATTAGGCTGGGATGTATTTTTGTGTCAAGTTCTCCATTCCTTTGCATAGTTTCTTCTATATGAGAAATAGTTGTATTGGTACATAATGCTATGTTTATATTTCTGATATAAATACAATCATGCTTTTTCGATCTGAAAAAACTACCGGAAGAAACCCATTCAGCGATCACAACTCATGCATTCAAACATTGGCATTTCGTATTACAGGGATTGCATGCGAATTCCTAAGCAGCATTTCATATATTCATTAATCATTCACAGACCATCACAGAAATCTGTGTGATTTCTGAGCAGACACTTACACACTTGTCCAATTGCTCATGGGGAGATCAAGTCACAGAAGCACAGAACTATTACAGATTTAATACACAGAATCTTTATCCACAATATTACTGTTACCTCAATGGCCTGATCATATAAAGATGGGTGTGCTCTGCCTGGGCCTTCTCCTCTGTCTATCACTTTGTCGTAGGGCCTCTATCTGTCAGGCGTCCCCGGGCTAGCTTGTCTCAGCCACTTCTAACTAAAATATCAACCATTACAACAGACAAGATGGAGTCCGTTTCCAACCGTT
This sequence comes from Pinus taeda, assembly GCA_000404065.3. NCBI lineage: Eukaryota > Viridiplantae > Streptophyta > Pinopsida > Pinales > Pinaceae > Pinus > Pinus taeda. Next base: position 3,667 of record APFE031060991.1, on the reverse strand, counting down.
CACTAATTTAACTACACTGGTCCTCAACTACATGACAATTTGTCCTTACAATTTGTTACATGGCCAATAGTATATTCCTTCTGGAATTAAGACACTGGAAATTCACTATTTCTAATTTTATAGATATTTATTTCGGTGAATCCATTCCCCTTTCGAAAATTCCATGACCCTTTTAGGCTAAAGTTACCAGGTTAATTTTAGGGACATTATCTCCTGCATCAGTGTTTTGGCCACAAATTAGAAAACCAGAAGACGAAATTTTTAAAATTCCATTGCTGAGGCAGCCTGACGAAACCATCCTATGAAATTAAATTATAGAACTTGATTGACTAAGATTCACACTGAACTGAAATTTGAGATAAATCTACACAAAGTCCGAAATACTAAGACAGTTTAAGGTGCGAGATCCAGTATAGATTTAGTAGAGAGGTTAAAATTTTACCAAATTATTCAACTTTAAATGAACGATCTCGGAACTTCAATTCCGAAATGAGCTTCCTTATGTTGGTTGTGATCTTTTCCTTAAGAATGACGATGCTGCCGCGCTCTTTAAGCAGTTCGTAGGTTGTTTCTTCCAGCTCTTCATTCGCCCTCGAGACGGAAAGGAAGACTTTCCTTGTGTCCAACCCAGAGCTTTCTGCGAATGCCTGTCTCAGATCTCTAAGTTTCCGGGGACTGTACTCATCCCATACCTTAGATTTCCTTGGACCGTGAAGTATGCAATCCACCCTGTTCATAATTAGCACAACATTTTCGGACATTCGCGATCGGGCGATTCTTGGCAACTCCGCCGCAGCTTGACAATTATCGCCAACAAAATTAAGCACCACTATGCACAAGTCTGCAACCTTTTCATAATTTTCCCAAACCTTTGACAGAGGAACTCTTTCTCCACCCGCTTCAGTGCCAGGGAAATCAACTATAAATATATCATCACTTAAACTGTGCATGGTAGCGGTCTGGGTGTGTTTGGTGAATCCCACTTCTTCAACAGTTTTGCCTAATGTTGAATTGATAAGAGTAGTCTTACCAGCGTTTTCAGGCCCTATAAATGCTGCAATACTCAAGCCTTCTAATAACTCAAATGCAGATATTATTTTATACATCTTCCATGCCCTGTTTCCTATATCTTTGACAATGCCTTCTGGTAGCCATTGTCTACTCTTCACAGCCTGACCTTCACTGCGAACATGCTCGTAGATTTTCCTCTCATAATACCAGACATTCTGTGACTCATTTTGTGATTTAGTGTCGCTTAGAAGGCAATAAATAGTTCTCACAATGGCCCGGTAATTCCGTGTTCCTAGTTTATTGTCACATATGCAGTAGAAGTATGAGCCACTTTCATTAGCATATTTCGAAATGCACGATTCACCAGGTATAACAGAACATAGATTTTCTGGACAAGAGCGGAGTAAGGTAGAAAGTAATACATATGATTTCCTGCGTATCCCTTCCGCCGATTCTACAAAACTAAGTGCATCCTTTAATTTTGCAGGAATACCGTTTGGAATCGGCGTCTCCAGTTTCTCCGTTAGAAGGTCTCTCATACTGTCAAGATGTTTCCTCTTGGTTTCCACAGAAATACCGAATGACCGATGCTCAAAAGCATTGTCAAGAGCTTTATACGCCTCCTTGTACTCTTTACTTTCTGTTAAAACCTCTGATTGCTTCATTAACAACAGTCTTCCCATGGCCCTGTTTAAAGCATATGCAACATAACTATTCTTCCATGCATCTTCAACCTGCACATCGGCCTCTATTGAGCCAAAGCAAGTCGTTATTTCCACAGAGATATGTATTTGGTCAGTATAGATTTCCCTTCTGTTTATGGAAGCTCTTAGAAGGATGTCAGTGTCACATGAATCTTCAATAACCCACTTATCTCCTACCTCTGGCTTCACATGAAATTCTTTCAACTCTGACAAATCAACACCTCTTATGGCTATAAATCCTTCACAATTCGTTTGACCATGGTAAATATTGAGAATGCAGGATTTTATAGAAGGTTTAGACCCTATCTCCATGATGTTACTATTTGGAAATCTTCCCCTGCTGGTATGAGAACTGAACTCTTTCACATAGTTTTCAACTTGGTGACATTGCCAGGCGTTTACACTTGGTAATTTTACATATGGATCGACTGAGATCAAATCCTTTCCCTCATAATACAGTCCAACATATCCATACTGAGGCTTTCCGGACTGATTTTTGCTCTGCATTTCCTTAAGCTCTACTCTCTCCAAGCAAGAAGGTAGATCCTCTGTATCTGGATTACAAGGTACAGTCATTCTTATACCTGTTAGCAGCCAGTGTACAGGATCAGCACCATTCACAATTGTAAACATACGTCTACTGAGTTCCATGGTTTTTTCACAGAACCGCTTGGCATCGTTGTCACAGAAACAGGGCGAGCCAAAGGCAATAGATACATGCGGTTTTGTCCCTTCGCGGGTGATTAGCATGTAACATATCAAGAACAAATGAGCCAGTGCCCCACCCAAGCCATGCCCTGAAAATATTATCTTGTCTGCCTTATAATTTTGGAAAAAACCCATACTAGGAAGATTGCAGGTTATTTTCTGAAAAATCTCATTATGAAACAAACCTTGCAAATCTTTGGCCACTGCACCGTAACTCTTACAAAATTCATCTTTGCCTGCAACTTCGAGAGCAAACATATCTCGAATAGAAAACCCCCACCTGGACGCAACAAACAAAGTGTTAGTGCCTCTCTGCTTACACTCGCCCACTATAAAATCCGGTGCCATTAGTATGTTTTCCAAGCCAAAACCATAGCCTGGAACTGCAACAGCTTGCTTTCTTTCTTCATTATCCAGGTTAGCCAACGATGATAATAAAACTGCCTTGCTAATTTCATCGGAATTTGGTTGAAAATCTGATCGAGAAGTGTAAATGCCCATTTTAATTCTACTATTGATACTCAGCTATGTTATCATGCATTCAGCATAAGTGGTTGCGAAAGGGGTTGAAAAAATTTTAACATTCTTGAGAGGGTTCATTTAAGCAAAAAACAAAAACTAATAACATTATTTTTTCATGAAGCTTTTGTTGAGTTAACTCGTTATCAATTTAATAAAAAAAAAATATTAAAAAATAGAATAATTATTTAAACTATTTTATGTAGCCAAATTAATATTATAATATAAAATCAGGTACCAATTGTAAATTGTTGCGAATCTTCTTTGACAGCTCCCGCGAATTAGATATGTGAGGATTATTATGTCGGACATTAATTTATATACAATTGTTTACAATTGTAATGTGTCACAATCTCTTTTTTTGCCGCTTCCCAATTAACATATTATAATTTAATTAATTATTAATTGTTTTTATTATATTTAAAAAAAATAATTTGTCATTTTATTTTAAATGAAGTAAAAGTTGCGGTTGGAGTATGCCTTAAATTTTTTTTTGGTTGGGTAAGAGGTCGTCTTTTTCGGAAGTAAGGAAATAGGCTAATGGCCTAAGACCCAGAGGCATCTGGTAGGAGTGAAACCCTTATGGACCACCAGCTGGTTATTCCAGGTGGCATGGTTTTCCTTGAATAACGGTGATGACTCAGTTTGCATTCATGGTTAGCACCCAGAAAAGTTGCCCTGGTTTGGCCACTGAGTTATGATAATGTAAAAAAAAACACATAAAA
>APFE031060989.1:100812-153906 GCA_000404065.3 Pinus taeda | reverse complement strand
CAATCCATATCGAGTTTCATGGCTACAGAAGGGACACCAGTTGCTGGTAGATGAACAGAGTGAAGTTGAATTTCAGATAGGACGTTATAAGGACAGAATCATTTGCGACATTATGCCAATGGACGTATGCCACATCTTGTTGGGCAAACCTTGGCAATATGACAGAAAAGTGACACATGATGGGGTGTTGAACTGTTATAGGTTCGAAAAAGATGGGGTTAGGCATACCCTTGTGCCTATCAGGGAAGAGAAAGAGGCAGCTGAAGTAAATGAACCTAAGGCGTTGCTTATGAGCGGAAAACAATTTTTAAAGCAGGTTGAAAACAGCGAGATGAATTATGATGTAGTCAGAAAGACAAGAACAGTTCTGTTGCACACAGAAATCACAGATTTGCCTATAGAAATACAGCAGATGTTGGAAGAGTTTACGGATATAGTAGTGGACGACTTGTCGGATAAGTTACCTCCCAAGCGGAGCATTAGTCACCATATTGATTTCATACCATGAGCCAGCTTACCAAATAAGGCAGCTTATCGAATGAGCCCCAAGGATAATGAAGAAATCAGAAAACAGGTGCAGGAGCTATTGGACAAAGGATTGATCAGGGAGAGTTTGAGCCCATGTGTTGTACCAACAGTTCTCGCCCCCAAAAAGGGAGGAGAATGGCAGATGTGCACTGATTCCGGGGCCATCAATAAAATCACCATACGGTACAGGTTTCCGTTACCGCGTATGGATGATATGATGGATTGCCTGAGTGGGGCAGCTTACTTTTCTAAGATAGATTTAAAAAGTGGATATCAGCAGATTCGGATACATGAGGGAGACGAGTGGAAGACAGCTTTTAAAACCAACGAAGGCTTATATGAATGGCTGGTCATGCCGTTCGGGTTGAGCAATGCGCCCAGCACCTTCATGAGACTCATGAATGAGATGCTAAAGGAATATATTGGGAAATTTGTAATTGTTTATTTGGATGACATACATATTTTCAGTAAGACATGAGAAGAACACTTCCGGCATGTGCGTAAAGTGTTAGAGAAGTTACAGCAGAACAAGTTATTGATCAATCTAAAGAAGTGTACGTTTTTACAGAGAGAGTTAATTTATCTGGGATTTGTGATAGCAGAGAACGAATTAAAGATGGATCCGGAGAAGGTGACAGCAATAAAAAATTGGCCGTCACCAAAGAATTTGTTTGAGGTACGTAGTTTCCACGGATTAGCAAGTTTTTACAGGAAATTTATTAAAAATTTCAGCGGAATTTGTGCTCCTATGTTGGAGACCATCAAAAAGGCCAGCTAACCTTTTCGATGGACAGAAGCAGCAGAAAAGAGCTTTCAGCTATTGAAGAGGAAAATAACAGAAAGACCGATTCTCAGGCTACCAAATTTTCAAAAATTATTTCAAGTACGTTGTGATGCTAGTGGAACAGTAATCAGGGCTGTACTCAGTCAGGAGGACAGACCTGTAGCATTTTTCAGTGAAAAACTGAATGAGAGTAGGCAGAAGTACTCCTCATATGACAAGGAATTCTACACAGTGGTACAGGCTCTAAGACACTGGAGGCATTATTTGTTGGGGAACGAGTTCGTGCTGTTTTCAGATAATTCTGCATTACAATATGTAATGCAGCAACACAAACTTAATCATAAACATGCCAAATGGGTGGAGTACTTACAGAGTTTTAATTTTGTGCTGAAGCATATCAGCGGGCAAGCGAATAAGGTAGCCGACGCATTGAGCAGAAAAGCTTTACTATTGCAGGAAAGAACTGTGCAGGTTTTGGGCTTTGAACATTTACGGGATCTTTATAAGACGAACACAGATTTCAGAGAAGCCTATGAGGCATGCCAAAATCGTTTAATACGAGGGAACAATCCTTGGTTGGACTATAACATACAGGATACATTTCTTTTCAAGGGAGGACAACTGTGTATCCCTAGCTGTTCTATGAGGGAGAATATCATTCGTGAAAAACACAGTGGGGGATTGGCTGGACACTTTGGTATTGACAAGACCTTGGAGCAACTTAGTCATTTTTATTTTTGGCCAAGAATGCGACGGGACGTACAACGTTTCGTGGCTATGTGTAAGGTGTGTCAACTTGCGAAAGGGCATAGCCAGAACACAGGACTGTATACGCCATTGCCTATTCCAGGCAGACCTTGGGATTCAGTGAGTTTATATTTTGTGTTGGGACTGCCAAAAACACAGAAAGGGTATGATTCGGTAATGGTAGTGGTTGATCGTTTCTCGAAAATGGCACATTTTGCACCTTGTCGGAAAACTAGTGATGCCATTTACGTGGCCCACTTGTTTTTTAATGAGATTGTCCGATTACACGGGTTACCAACAACCATCCTATCAGACAGAGACGTAAAGTTCATGGGACATTTTTGGCGTACCTTATGGAAAAAGATGAACACCCAATTAGGTTATAGTTCTGCTTACCATCCGCAGACCAACAGGCAAACAGAAGTTGTGAATAGAATTCTAGCAAATCTGTTACGCAGCTTAGTCGGAGAAAATTCTAGAATGTGGGACCGAGTGCTAGCGCAAGCAGAGTTTTCTTACAATGATTCGCTGAATCGTAGCACGGGCCTCAGTCCCTTCCAGATTCTTTATGGTATGCACCCTCGTGGAGTACATGAGCTTTGGGATCTTGGTTTACAGGAACGATGGAGTGCGGATGGAGAAGATTTTGCAAATGCAATGAGGGATTTACATGAACAGGTAAAGGAAAAGTTACAGGACAACAGCTCGAAGTATAAGGAACATGCAGATTTGAAGAGAAGAGAAGTTCATTTTGAGGTAGGCGATGATGTTCTGGTACACTTACGTAAGGAGCGGTTCCCTAAAGGTACGTACAATAAACTGAAATACAAGAAGATAGGGCCTTGTAAGATCTTGCGGAAGTTTTCAGCAAATGCCTACGAAATACAACTACCACCTGGAGTAGGCATATCACCTATCTTCAATGTGGTAGATTTGTTTTCGTATACAGGCGAACTGTTGGAAGAAAGGAAGGATGAACCCGGACAATCCACGCGGAACACCCAAGAAGACAGAGAAAGTTGGAAAAAACAAATGCCTTATGTCCAACCTCCTGAGATCGAAGGCATCCTCAAAACTCAGGTAGTTAGGCGTACTCGACGGAAAGATTATTTTCAGTACCTGGTCAAGTGGAAGAACCGTCCGATTGAGGACAGCTCATGGCTTGACACCAGGCAGATTGAACGAACAGGAACATCAGTGGAGGAGCTCATGAACCGGAGTCATGATCTTTTCTCACCCCGGGAGCCTGATGCAGGAGCATCCAGCTCACAGTGACGAGGCAGAAAGACTCCAACCAGGTTCACAAGTGAGGAACTGAACTGTTAAGTTCTGTTGGGAATAGTTTTTCTTTTTACTTTATTTTGCAAGTCAGAACAGTTATATGTCTTTACTTTTCCAGTTTAGGATTACTGTAGTTTCGTTATTGATTAAAGGGTAGTTTCTGTAATTAGGGAAAATAACCTTAACTGTCCTACAGGTCTTGTAATGTCCAAATGACAATAGTTATGGATAGGAATAGAGGTTATGTAACTGTCTTTGTAACAGAAAGAAACAAACTGCAAGCCTTAACTGAAGGCAGAGGCTATAAAGCCAAAAATACATGTAAGGGACAGGTTTAAGTTGAGAAGAGAATAAGCCAAGTAAATTTAATAACAGAATTGTCAAGCATTCAAAAGAATCAGAGAAGTACTGTCCATCAATATTATTTTCTAAGTTATTTATTGATCTCTCATTCATATTAACAGAACTTTACATTATTGTAAACTAAGCATATTATCATGGCTACTGTACAAGTACGAATTATAGTTGAAATTATTGACAAACAAAGAAGATCTTAAGTAGATTCCAGGTCACCAAACAAGCAATCACGCTTGCATACAAGCGCATAGAAATACAGTTAAGGAAGAGCGGGTACGCACAGCCACTAAAGACAAGCAAACGAATTGAAAGACAAGCAAACGAATTGAATGCCCAGCAACGTAACCAAACCACAACCGAAGGAGTTACAGGTACCAAATATCATAACTTTCTTTCATAAAAATGATTTTCATTTATATTTTTCAGAAATAGTAATTTATAGCCAGAACCGAAAGGGCTGAGTTCCCTCATACATTACAGAGACTGATACAGTCACGGCAAGGGCAAAATTCACTCAGAAATCACAACCATACAGTCAAGCATAAAACCCTAGTTAGGCTTTGAACACAGATTTGTAACAGGGTTACGTTGAAGCCGCATTCCAATACAGAGAACTCATCTCAGAATGACAACGGCGAACATGAACTACATAATAACCAAACAGTAAACTAACGGACGAGCCGTCCTCCGAACAGTGACTTCTATGTAACAGAACAGTACAAGATACAGGCCTACCCACATATACGCAACCAAACTTTCTTGGATACAGAGACCTGTACCATCCAGGCCACCTGAGAGGACCTGCAAGAGACAAGCGAGAGTGAGCTTGAATCATAGTAAAGCTCGGAGGGACGAAACCTTCAGAAAACCAACATTACAGAATTAAAAGAACGAGAGAGAGGAAACCCTCACCTGGAGAACGCATGAGGAGGAGCCACATTTTCAAAACAAAGGACGCCATAGAGAACTGAAGACCAGAGGAGCAGTTTGGGGTTAGACCCAGAACGAGGAACGCGTAAAAATTGAATCAAGGAGTGACAATTTACCTGTAGCAGAGGCTGACGGTGCTTTCCCATTATTCCTGTGCTTGCAGCCACAGACAAGGCAGCGTTACCAGAAAGATAATAAACCCAGGAACCACTACCACAGCCAAATTCCGAAATAATGGACCAGAAGACCAACATCATATGGAGAAACGGGATAGCGAAAGCTAAATGCCAGAACTGAATGATTAAATTCGAAACCATTCATTTCATGAACAACCATCGTTACAGTGACCACTACAAGCACGCAGACCTCAACATTTTTTTTTATCAAAAACAGAGCAACAGAGCGGAAGAGCAACTTACCAGAGAGTGAACACGAAAGCCGAGCGAGAAAACCCCAGAACCGAACAGCATCGTTACAAAAAGGCGAACAAATAACCAAATACGCAGTGAAGGCCTCAACCAACAACCAGAGCCAGCTCAATACAGTGGATAGCCATGAAATTGTAACACAGAGCCAAAGGAACCATAATATAGCACCCTCACCATTTTTCCATACGCAGAGCTCTAAACCCTCGGAAGCCAACAGAATAATAACAGAGAAGAGTCGAGAAGGCGCACAAAGGTTAGGTTGGTATAGTTTTCCAAGGTAGAGTACTGCCGCATTTACACCCACATTCAATGCACAGCTACTCTAACTACAGAGCCACGGGAAAGACGACGGTTCACCGCCACGTAAACATCCAACTGTAACATATAAAGTGCAAAAGGATACGCCAAGTGGGCTGGGTCCCATCACTAATGATGGAGATTCTAAATAGAGAATGATGAAAGTGGGAAGAAAAAAATTAATCAACATAGTGCTTATGTTGTTGAAAAAAGAATGGAGATGGAAATAGGAGGAGAAGGAGAGGAAGAACTTATGATACCAGGTACATAATTTGTTTGGTTTTTTCTCTTCATAATTTTTCAATTTATTTAAATTCCATATTCATAACATTTTTGGATGACTATTATAGGGAATTATGAGATGAATGAAATTAATCAGGACAATGAACATGGAACGATGGAGATAGAAATGGGTATTAATCATTGTAACTCTATCTTTTTTTATTTTATTTTATTGTTATTCTAAATTATTGTGATTCATATCATTTCATATGTTGATTATAGTTGGAAATAAAGAGAATGCATATAATGACCAGGGTATTGTCCCACAAAACTACAATCAAGACCAAAATATTATTATGGACGATTATAGATGATTATTTTTTTGTATAGTTTAATGAATTTTGTTCATTGTCACAGTTTGTTACATTTTTTTTATGTTTATTATAGTGACAAGCAAAGATAACCAAGACATTGATCAAATGAAAGTTAAACAAAACTTTAATCAAGAACAAAATATAACATCAAGTACTTATAATTTGTCCACTTGTTTTCCTTGTTATTTAATGATTCTAATCATTTTCACAATTCAAAATATTTTATATGTTTAATTTGGAAACAAATAAAGGTAACTAAGATGATGATGCGGTGCAACGCTACAAATATGAAGATATTGTCATATTAGATACTTATAACTTGTCTTGTTGTTTATCTTATTATTCTTCAAACTCAAATGTTTGTAACTACCATAAATTTGTATATTTTTATTATAGGAACAAATGAAAAGGATAAAATTAACAATCAAAGTAATTTTAAAGGTGTGTGTGTGTGTGTGTGTTTCTTTTTAAAGGTTGCATTACTAATGTTTTTCTTGGTATTGGTATTTGATTGAAGGTTTAATAAGAAGTACAATTGGTATTTGATTGAATTTTTAATATGTTTATGCCAAGTCCTATCAATATGATAAAAGAAATTATTGTTTCATTTATAAATAGTGTAAAAACCACTGAAGGTAAGTGTATTGTTTCAACAATTTTTTTTAGTAATTTTTGTAACATGAATAAAATGGTTTGACTATATTATTTTCCATTGTGTTGCAACCAAAATAACTAAAAAAAAACTAGTTATTTTTGAACTAAAGGACATTTTTTTATCATAGCATCGATGATGAAGCAACAGACAAAGGGAATATTGAGAAAATGGGAGCTGATGCTGATTACACAATAGAAGAAAATTTATTTTGGATTCATCCACATGCAAAATCACTTTTTGAAATGTGTTTCAAAAATGAATCTCTTGACATTGCAATTTGGAAGACAACTTTGAAATAAAGCACAACGAGATTTCTAAAAAGTTGGTTTCAGAACATTACAAGATAAACTTGTGTTTAAGTGGACTGCTTCAGACTGTAAGCCACAAAAGGGACATAAGGTCATTGACAATCCAACGAAAGTTATACACACTAAATCATTTAAAAGAGTGTGGGAAATGCATGCCCAATATGATGCAACCAATACTATTATAGTTGTTTGTTTAATTGAGAGAGTGAAAGAGAATCCAAAAGAAAATGTGATTCTTGCCCCTCCATTCATTGGAGAAAATCAAGGGGATAATTGGTTGATCAATGAGCTATGGAGAATATTGCATAAAATTAACAAGGCTATGGATGTGCGAGCTATTTTGAAGGATGTTCAATTACATGTAGAAGTACCTTAAGATTACAGATGTTTATATCATGCTATTATATGTATGACATTATGAATTATTATTTTTATTTCACAACACTAATAAAAGAATTGTTATTTGGTTTGTCATTACTAAAAATAAAATATTTTGATTTTGATTTTGTTATTTTTGGTGAGATGAATAGTCATTTAATGTTTTCATATCAAAATTTCCCATGCTATATATATATTTTTTACAATGGATTACATTTTATGTAAAATTAATAGATAACTGGTCTATTTGTTTTAATTAGATCATTACAATTATTTGCTTTAAATGTGGTTTAAGTTATCGTTATACCTCTTAGAAATTAGTAATGTGAAGGATGACCCATTGCATTCTTATAACCCTTTTTATTTCATATAATTTGAAAAATTATATTAAGTTGTATGTAGCACCAACAATAAACATACAATTTGTACTAAAAGAAGCACAAAAAAAACTAAGGTAGAAACTCTATAAATTAACATATAATTAATTAGGTTTGAAATTTAAAAATTGTATTATATTATATGTGAAAAAATAATATATAATTAATTTGTTTACTTGTACTAGACCATTGTAATTATATTTTTCAATTGCGATTAAATAAATCGTTACAAGTCGTAAAATCAATGATTTAAATGGTGGGTCAATGCATTCTTATAAGACTTTTATTCCATACAAATTACATAAAGGTATTAGGCTCTATGTATAAAGTAAACATATTATTTGTTTGTTCATTTTAATGGGGAAATTGTATTTGTATTTTATGATACTTTGAACTCATTGTAAAATTACGTTTGCATACAAATGGAAATAGTTCATAATAAATATTAACATCATTTTTAAATTGATAGGTTTTTATGTCCTTAAGCAGTGAAGTGTTGAAGTGGAGATATATTAATATCATACATGTGGTTGCAGTGCAGATGCAGATGGGAATTACTACAAGTCAAAAGATGTTGTTAATATTTGAAATGGAAGAGTATTCTTCCAATCATACACCAAAGATGAACAAAATTTTCATATTCAAAGAGAACCAGATTGGCAATTTGGTGATAGGTCCTATTTTTAAGGCTTTTTCAGTCAGAAGTATTAAAATATTGCTTAAGAAATTATGATGTCGCAATATGGACATTAAATGACATTGACAAGTACATCCGAAAAGTACTTGAAAAATCAACTATTGTTATAGCAGGCTTTAAATTTGCATGGGACAGGTCTCATTGTCATTTGGAAACAAAATTGGAAGTAGGGAGAGCAAGACAATTTTATGAGAAAAAGTTGATTGATGTGTGGTCCCAATATGGAGATAATTATGAAGAATCAAATGTATTGCTAATAGATACAGAAAAGCATACTTCTCAATTCATCAGATATCGATCAAACCACATCTTGATAAAATCATATACAAGAAAAGAGTAAGATACGTGGCTTATGCAAGTTTTATTCCCCTTTCTTAAGACACTTCATCGTATCAAACAAAAACATGAGTACATTCGAATGTTCAATAGAACATGTACTTCATTGTAGTTCATGGAGATAATTTCTTTTATAAATTTTTTGAAAAGTACATTCCAATTTTTCAATACCTTTTGGACATAGTTTTTGTTGAATCAATTTGTATGATTTTATAATTTTTGAAATATATGGGAATTGCCAATTATATTAATATGTATATTTCTTATTATTTATAAATGTTTTTGCAATGACTTTGTTGTATTGATTTTTTTTCTAAGATGTGTGTGCGCGCGTGGGTGTATTCTTAAATGAATTGTTTGCCATTCAAATTATCTTACATGAACCATTGAGGCATGTTATTTTTAATGACTTATGTTTACTTATATGTGTCAATAATCATATATAAATGTGAAATATAAGTTTTGAAATAGAACTCCTTGCAAACAAAGGTGCTATTCTTACTAAATAAATTATAATAATTACTTGATAAATGTTATGTGCATTATTCACTATTGACAATGCATTATTCACTATTAAGGCTAATGATAAATATGTCATAGATAAATGAATTTATCTTTTTGAAGCACAAGATATGTGATTTTTCACTCTATAGTTTTCATAAATTTATATGCTAAAATCAATTAATGGTTGTAACTGCAATCATATCATATTGAAAATCAACAAGGCACAAAGTCAGTTATTCATTGTTTACATATAAAATGCACTAATATGAATGCATAAATGTGATATGTAATTTTTTAGATAAAAATATATTGTAAATAATTTTGCATTTCTTAAGAAAACATATATATGATGATAATGATTGATAAGTGGATTATCAAGGTTTGATTACATACTATCATGGATGAATTATGTCATTGAACTTTTTGAATAATAAGGCATCTAATTTCATTATTTAAAGTCGTTTTTTTGTAAACTTATATTTTAAATAAACTGAAATCATATCACTTGAACTATAATTACATTATTGACTTGAACTTAGTTATGTCCATTAATATGAGTATATAAATGTGATTTATAATAGCCATATACTATGATGCATTTTTTTGAAAAATAAGTCTTTTAATCTCCTGATAATAAGTATTAAGTGGACTATTTAGGCTAACGGGTGATGGCTCATAAGTGAATACTACTCGTTAAATTGTAGGGCATTCAATTTTTAACCCATATTTTTTTCATATATTCTTGAATCAACTATTTGTATATGCAATCGTCTCATCTCATTTAATTTAATAAGGTATCCATTTATTGACTTTTATTTGTCTATCACATAATCTATTAAGACTGTATTAATCTCATATTGTGTTGTTTTGAAACAAAACTCTATGAAAAACAAAATTCTCTTCTTAATAAAACATGGGATAATTAATTAACAATGTGCTAAGTGGACCATTTAGACTTATTAAAGAGATGGGTAAAAAATGGTTGTATTTAAACTTTTTGCACCATATGACATTGATTTTCCAATCCATATTAGCACTTTGTCATTTTCAATTCCTAAGTAGTTTATTTGTGGTTTAAATAATTTCATAGAATCCAATATGACTTGAAGAATTCTATTTGGCTATATGCATCGATAGAAGTTCATAAATGTGATGCAATTTTTAAATGTAGCTTAATGTATGTAAAATATATATATCTATATATATAATCATATATATATATATATTATATTATATATACTATAATATATATATATATATATTATATATATATATATATATATTACAAAACAAATTATAATTAATTGATAATGAGTTTTAAGTGGTCTATATAAATCCATTTATTGACTTTTATTTTCATATCATGAATTTTAATCTAAGTGTGTAAATGTGGTACTTGAAAAAAAAAAAAAAACTCCATGTAATATGAAATGTTTTTCCTAACAACACATGGAATAATTAATTGGTAATGAATGTTAAGTAGATTGCTAAAGTTATTTCAAGGTACGGGTCATAAATTAGTGTACTTAAACTTTATGCAACATATGGCATTTGATTTTCCCACCTCTATTAACATTTGGTAAATTTCAATTCTTAAATAAATTGTTTGTAATTGAAATAATCTCATAGAAACCAACAAAACAAGTATGTCTTAAATTATATTTAGAATGTATGCATGTATAAACGGAATTTATTTTTGAAATAAAGATCTCAATGCAAGTAAAAAATAGATTTTATAAAATTCAAAAATTAAAAATTAATTATTTATGAGTTTTAACTGGTTTATTCTATGTTAATGCCGCACCTTTTCCAAACTATGCATTATTATATTAATAATTCCTATATGTAATCATGTCATATAAGTCAAAAGTCAGAAAGTATTAATTGATTTATTTAACTATCATGTGGTTTAATATGAATGTATAAAGGTGAAATTGCTATTTTAGAATAAAAAAACCAATGTAAGAAAATGAATTTTCTAATAAAACATGGATTAATAAATTCACCATGAGCAATTAAGTAGACTATTTAAGCTCATTCAAGAGGATGGGCCATAAATGGATGCTTTTAACATTTACACCCATATGACATGCTTTTCCCATCAATATTAACATTTTTGTAAATTTGAATTCTTAAATAAACTATTTGTACTTAAAATAATCTCATAGAATCCAACAAGACTCAGAAGCTATTTATTGAATTTCATTTAGTTATATGTATTCATTTTATAAATGTAATTTATTTTTGAAATAAAGCTATTAATGCAAGTAAAGATTTATCTTATACAAAACTATTTAGGATTAATTAATAATCAGCTTTAAGTGGTTTATTCAGGCTACATGAAAAATCAAGTGTCATAGATGAATGCCTTTTAATACATATTTAATCTTCAAAATAAATATCTTAATGATAATTTATTTGTATTTACATTAGGTATTTAATAATTAAAGAACACGCGGACTTATATAAATTTCAACTAAAATACATGAGTTATTTCACATTTATTTCAACCCCATTAAAAATGCTTATCATTTTCTCTTCTTAGTGAAGGTAATGGTCAATCATGATTTTCCATACAATTGGTTGACACTAAATTTACATCGAGACTATTATTGGTTTTGACAATGTTTACAAGAAGATATCAATATCCACACTACCATTAACTATGCTAATATTTGAAAACCCTTGCCTCCACTACTTACAAGAAGTCACCACTAAAGTTTCTTGTTTACTTCAATTTGTGACATTGTCCATCATAATGGAATGACTTGAATACCCATTTAAGAAATCTCATTTTATGTACTTGGATTTGAGTGGAGATAGATCAATGGTACCTAACATTCTTGAAATATCTAGATCAACAATGTATAACTTTTATAGTGGATGCATGCATGCTATGAAGATGAATGATGACCGCCTCATTAGTGCTTCATAAAGGCATAAAGGGACTATAGGAAATTGAGCACAAGAACGTTTTACTAAGTTTTTAGTAGACTAGTCTCAATGCAATGCAAGGGACACCTATCCTTGTCATTTACAATAAGATCCTCACATCACCATCATTCAATAAACAAATCCCCCGTAGGTTGGGGGAAAGGGGGTTAGAGTTGCCAGACATAAAATTTAAACATTGAGGAATCTAGCATGTTATCCATAACTATAATATCTTTCTTGGATGTTTGACATACTAATATGATTTATCTTAAATCAATTTCTTTTTAGAGTTTGATTACACACTCCTATTGTGTATTGATACTATTGTACATAACAACCACATGTTTGACCTATTCATGATTTCCAATTGGTTTGAAATTACTTGCAAATTATTTTAATGTTGAATCAATCTAATATGGCGATTTACAAAAGAATGAATGTTCTTGAAGGCCTTGTAATAAAATACTTCCAAATTTAATGAAATATGTGTTTTATGGTTTCTAGGTCAAATTAGGTTAAAGTAGTTAGATCTTTGGTTTTCTTAGTCTTTGTTGGTTAGTTTTGGAAAATAACTTGTAAAGTACCTGTGATACCTCCTCACCTACCCTTACCCCATCAATGCAACCTACTTCTTCCTCTAACTCCTATTCTTGCTTCTCATTTTCCTTTTCCTCACTTTGACCTAGTTCCTACATTCTTGCACAACATTGCTTCTCTCATCTTCGAACCAACCCAATCGCCTCAACCACTCTCCATCGTCAATCACCAAGTCCTAGACCTCCTCACAAACTTATCTCACCTCCATACTCACTTCTCCACCGTTCTTCCTCCATAAACCCTCCAAAATCCTCTTTTCGGAACATCGTGTAGAAGCTACAGAAGATCTTGTAGAAGCTACAGTACATGCTATAGAACCCCTGCAGACTTCTTGTAGAAGCTCACGAAAGTGGTTTCTTGAGAGCCGATCACTGTGAAACTCTCTAGAAGGGTGCTAGGGACCCCTTAGGCCCTCTTCTCACCTTCCCAACCTCCTGCAAGCATTTCCTTTCGCCAATCCACCTCTGCACAGTCAAAAACAGTTAAAGCACGTGCATAATAATTCTGTGAAATTAATCAAAAATACAAAAAGATATTTTCTTCATATTTCTCTTCAGAAGTAGCTTAGTCACATGCATTTTACCTTTCTAAGAATCAAAGGCATCTTCTTTAGTGGCATTCATCCTTTCTTTTGTATCAGTAGAACTAGTTGGTAAAGCTAGGGTTTGCTAGGGTTTGCATTTCCTTCCAGCTTCTTAGTTTCTTTATGCAAGTAGATTAGCTTCCTTTGAGTTAACTTTTGTCCATCAGTTAAAAGCTTCTTCTAAGAGCTCATATAAGTTGGCTTAAGCTCCTAGCAGACTTATTCCAGCTGATCAAGTGATAGCCACGGCGAGAGCTAGTACTTGTGCATACAGCACCGTCACTTCCAAGTTTGTTACGAACTACCGGGTTGATAAAAGTAAAGAAGCGAGTCCCAGGAGTTGCAACATTATTGCTACAACACTAGGGCCCACCACTTGCATAGGATTTTGTAGTATTACCTAAGTAGCAACATGCCTTACCCAAGAACACAAAAAGAGTATTGCCTAAATTCGACCTTAAGCAGGGAGACACTACTGATAACCATATTCACTCTTTCTTCCTAGCTGTGCGCATATTGGGGATAGTCGATGAAGATGTATTATGTTACTTATTCCCTTTTACTTTGATTGGTGTGGCCTCCACATGGTACTTTAGCTTAAGAATAGGATCGATCACCTCATGGGGTGCCTTTTAGCATGCCTTCTTAGACAAGTTTAGCAATGATAAGACATATGCGGCCTTAGTTTTAGAACTATCCCATTTAAAAATGGAAGACAAAGAAAAGGTCAAGGATTTTAACATCCGGTTTAACACTTTGCTCAACAGAATCCTTGCTAATGCTAGACCTACTGATGAGGTGCTCATGGAATTCTACATCATTTCTCTCCCTGTCCGTACTACGAGGTGGGTTAAGAGGAGTAAAGCGCAAACCTTCCATGGTGCTATCGATGAAGCAGTAAAATTCGACAATGAACTGATCAGTCTCACAGCATGTCATCATACAACCAAAGAAAAGAAAGCCTCTCAGTCATCCTAGAAGAACAATGGGAGTGATAACAAAGTGGCTGAGATCAAAGAAAAGGATACCACAGTTGTGGAAGGTTTGCATCATATCATTAAGAAATTGATGAACATAGTCATCGATATGAAAAGGAATTCTAGATAGAGTACAAATGGGAATGGAGGAGATTATAACAACAGAAAATCCTTCAAACCTTTCTATCGTAAGAAGAGAGAAGGTGGTTATGTCCAACTTGCGCTGCTTGCTCCACCTAATGAAGGGATTGTAAATATGGAAGAGCTGGCTCTTATCGGATCGCTCCTTACCAAAGAAGAACCTATAGTGGAGCTGGAGCCAAAACAACAAAATGAGGAAGAATACCAAGTAGAAGAGCCCTTGGATGAGGAATCTCAAATCAATGTACTGTGGGATTTCTATACAGATGAGAACAATGACGATGGAGGAGATAGTATGACAGAAATCCACACTAATGAAATCCACACATGAATTAAAGGGCCACTTGCAAGCATGATGAAGCCTGTAGACCAGACAAAGAAAGATATTCACCCTTTGAAGGCATCCGCTCCTAAAGTTCTTGTTGAGAAGTGTAGACCTAGTGGTGATTCCAAGAGTACTTCAGTTGTGAACTATCCACATAAAGATAATACATCTCCAAATGCAACGAAGGTGACTCAAAATGGTAAACTCCCATCTAAGAATGGAAAAACAGGTATGTTTACTTTGCCCTACCCTGTTTATAACAATGATTACAACGTTGTGAATGATCTTAAGAAATCTCAAACAAATATCACATACTTCGAATTGTTAAAGTTAACACAACAAAGATATCTACTTTTGAAAACTATGAACGAATGTAATTGCAAATCTCCCACCAATCCGAGTAGCCAAGTTAAGAAGTCAGCATCCATACCTATTATTACCCCTAGTACAGCCCAAACACCATCGGCCATGGAAACCACTCTATCAAAAATGAATTGAACCCCCAAGATGTCAGTACAACCATGATAGGAAGGAAATCTAAATCCATGACTCCACCTTTCCCTATCACATTTGAAATATTCTACATGAACATATACAATTTCTTGGTAGATTTCGGTGCCTCGTCCACTATTATGCCTTAACTTCATGCAATACCCGAGAAAATTGTAACTCGAATTATGCAACTAGATAGAACAAATGTAAAAGTAATTGGAGAATTGAAAAATGTGTTGATTCAGATGGCTTCTAAACTACCGTTCACACAAGTCATTGACAGAGTGGTAGTCGACAGACCCGAGGCATATGGAATGTTGGTTAGTAGGGATT
Organism: Pinus taeda; assembly: GCA_000404065.3. NCBI lineage: Eukaryota > Viridiplantae > Streptophyta > Pinopsida > Pinales > Pinaceae > Pinus > Pinus taeda. Next base: position 138,321 of record APFE031060989.1, on the reverse strand, counting down.
GGTTAGCGAAATTGAATGGATATTTCTCAACTGACTGGTCCCATCTCTTATTGCCTCAGAAGGGAAAAGGTGATATGCTGGAGTTGATCGAGAAAGATACATGAATTATCTAGTGACAGAACTAAACAACCCCAATGAACCTGTAATGTTTACCAACTCTATCCTTAGGAATTATAGTTTTGATGTTTGCGCCACGGAAACTTGTTTCAGAGAATTCAATGTAGAGAAAATTGAAGAAATTGCAATAAACACATAGTTGGAAGCTCTCCCCTGTAGTCCAACTAATCAACCACCCCGTAATATAGTGGATGATAGAACTAATTTTGTAGGAAGCAGGTCATTTGATGTAACGTTAGATTCTATATTTTGGACACTCTAATTTGATGGCTCTAACTTCCTTGAAGGTGCAGGTGTTGGGAGCATTCTCATTGACGCACATGGGAACCAATATCTGATGTCTAGCTGGTTAGAGTTCGTGTCACCAATAACATGGAAAAATACAAAGGCTTGCTGCAAGGCCTGGAAAAAGCCATTGATATGAAGGTAAGAATTCTTAAAGTTTTTGGTGACTTATAGATAATTGTGGACCAGGTAAGGAAAAGAATGCATTGCAATTTTCCACACCTGGTAAGATACCAACATGAGGTATGGAGCTTAATTGACAGTTTTGATTCTTTCAATATGACATACATACCTCGAGGGAAAAACTGAGATGCCGATATAATGGATGGTATGGCTGCAAAACTTTTGCCTGATATTAGATTAAACAAGAATAAATATTATGTTGAGTTGATTTTCAAACCATCAGTGCCTGATAACATCTCGAATTGGTAGGTGTTCGAAGGTGGTGAGCAAATCCTTGAGTTCCTGCATTGCGAGAAAACATTCAAAAATGTAGTCATTGATGAAAAAGAACATGACAAACTTATGAACGGGAGTGAAGATGAGGAAAATGATCAGCACAATATAATCCCCAAGTCAGTTATCAAGATGGAGAACTTTTATGACCTACATGGTAAATTTAAGAAGCCGACTAATTTCAAAATGCATAGCTCATCCATGAAGTATGAGTCGGTCAACCTTGGAACCGTAGAAGACCCCAAAAATGTTAATTTGGGCTTGGGATGCTCTCCACAAGAAAAGGTTGCATTTGTTAAGCTGTTTAAAGAGTACAAGGACGTCTTTGTATGGACATATGGCAACTTAAAAACCTTCGATACGAACATTATGCAGCATGTAATTCCTTTGGAAAAGGATGTCAAGCCCTACCAACAAAATCTTCACAAGATGCATCCAAACCTGGAACCGTTGGTGAAGAAAGAATTAAACAAAATGCTAGATGCCAAAATCATTTTTCCTATCAGGCACACCCACTGGCTAGCCAATCTCATGCCAGTAAGAAAGAGAAATGGAGACATCAGGTTATGTATTGATTTCATAAACCTAAACAAAGCATCGCAAAAAGATAACTATCCTGTCCCTTCTATGGAACACATTCTTCAATTCATTTATGGGTTTGAAATGTTGTCCCTATTGGATGAGTTTTTAGGATATAATCAACTGTTGGTGGTGAATGGAGATCAACTTAAGACAACCTTCAACACTAAATGGGGCACTTACACATATTGCAAAATGCCGTTCGAACTTATTAATGTGGGCACCACATTTCAGAGAGCTATGGACATAGCTTTCCAAGGATTGATTAACATATTAGTAGTGGTCTAGATGGATGACATTACTGTGTATTCATATCACAAAAGGGATCATATTTATCACCTGAAACAATTTTTCGAAAGATGTAGAAGATATGGAATATCATTGAATCCCAAGAAGAGTGTTTTCACAGTTAGAGAAGGGAAACTACTGGGTCATATCCTCTCTAACAAAGGGGTTATTATTGATCCTGAAAGAATAGATACCATCATGAGAATACAACCCCCCGCAAGTAAAATTGAAACGCAATCTTTTTTCGAGAAAATTAATTTCGTTAGGAAATTTGTTTAAGGTTTCATAGAAATAATGTGTCTGATTCAACTAATGATGAAGAAAAACGTTGTGTATAGGTGGAGCGATGAAGCTAAGAGATCATTTTAGCGAATTAAGGAGGCCATCGTAGAAGTTCTTGCATTGGTTAGCCCTAATTTTGACAAGGAATTCCTCCTGTACACTTTCGCTTCAGACATTTCATATGCTGCAATCTTCACCCAAAAAAATGACAACAATGATGAAGTCCCTATTTCTTATATGAGCTCTAATCTTTAGGGAGCATAACTGAACTACCCAGATTTGGAGAAACCAGGTTTTGTGGTTTTTAAAGCTGTGAAACATTTCTGCTCTTATTTATTAAAGGCCAGTTCTAAAGTAATCGTCCCACACCCTACTGTAAGATCCCTCTTTACGTAGAGGGAGATGGGGGAATGGAGAGGGAATTGGATAATCGCTCTTCAATAATACGACCTTCAGATTAGGTGGGAAAATATAGTTCGAAGGCAACGATTGTGTAAGCTCATGGCAGAAGTCTTGGCAGATAAATAAGGGGTGTTGGAAGAACCAAAAGCACAGAGGACACGGGATGTGCAAGTAGAATTTAGGGAGGAGCCCGAATGGACTAACGAAATGCTGATGTGTGAGCACGAAATGTTGGAAGTGCCTTTCATCCCTAAGTCATCGTATTACGACATACACTTTTATCTAACACAAGGATCACGTCCTAAGGACATGGATGCATCACGTAGGAGAGCACTCAGATTAAAATCTAATCAGTATCACTTGGCCAATGACATATTATACAAAAAACATTATGATGGAGTTTGGCTAAGGTGTTCAGAAAAGGATGACACTGATCATATTTTGAAAGAAATGCATGACGGCCCAGCAAGTGGTCACTATGGCAGAGAGACCACTACTCACAAAATATTTAGAGCTGGGTATTATTGGGCCATAGTGTTCAAAGACTCGCATACCTATGCTCAGAAATGCAGGTTGTGTCAAACTGCCGCAGGGCGAGAAAGAAAGTCAGTTGTTCCCCTTAGGCCTGTTATGATCTATCCCTCGTTCCAGTAATGGGCCCTAGATGTCATAGGTGAGATCACTCCGAACTCTTCATAGTAGCACAAGTATATACTCACAGCAACTGACTACTTCACCAGATGGACCGAAGCCAACCCGCTTCAAAAATTTAACGAAGATGAGGTAATATCTTTTATTGAGAAAATTATTATCACCATGTTTGGAATCCCTAACGCTTTCATATTTGATAATGCTTCTTACTTTTCATCACTAAAATTGACTGAATTTTCTATCGATAAATCAATTTGCATAAGGTATGCATCAAACTATTACCCCCAGGAAAATGGAGTTGCAGAGTCCTCAAATCAAAACCTCATCCGCATAATCCGTAAATCTGTCGCTGACAACTAGAGGAACTGGAACAACGCTCAAACAAATGCTCTTTAGGCTGATAGGGTCACCCCAAAAGTAGCATTAGGAAACTCCCCATACTTCCTTGTCTATGGATAGGAAGCCATCTTGCCTCCCAACATTACCCTTCCCTCGTTACAACTATCCCAAGCCTCGAGAGGGACCCCTTCAGCCTTACCTCAAAAAAGGATAAACCAACTGATGAGGTTGGAGGAATTGAGAGATAATGCTAGAAACAAGTTCAGGAATCACCAAATGATCATGAAGAGATGGTTTGATCACCATCTAGTAGGAGATAAAGATTACCAAGTCAAAGAGCTTGTCCTGAAATGGGACAAGTTGAGTGAGCTAAAAGGTAAGCACATGAAATTCCAACACTAATGGTTGGGACCATTCCAAGTTGAGGAAAAGATTGGTCAGGGAACCTACAGATTGAAAACTTTACAGGGAGAAATTGAAAAACTCCCTATTAATGGCCAACATGGTGGTTATCTCTTGAGTAGGTTAGGATTCATTTTATTTTTTGTTGTTAGATTAGTTATATTTTCATCCTGTATGTTCTTGTTTTACACAATTTTTATCTTCCGACTGTTTTGAATTTTATTCCTTTTCAATCAATTGATTTTGGTCATTCAAGTCTCATTTTCACCTTTTATAACCCTCTTATGATTTCTCTCAATCACTACCTTCAGATTTTTGCTTCCCTCATTAACCTGTTGATGAGTCTATAGATCCTAAATTCATTATTACCTTGCAAATCAAGCGAGCCTTCGATGAGCCTATGAGAACTTGCAAAATCAATGGTAAAAGTCGAGTCAAAGCCACTCATTGGTGCATGTTGGGAGCTAGGAAGGCTCTATTGATAATCTGGATACATGAAGCATATAGGGACATCTTTATAAAGCAAAAAATGTGTAATTATGGATTTGATTGGCATGGCGGAAACTGCATTTTCAAAATCCCACCTAGACCTAGCCGATACTTGCCTATGAGGTTTGCAATTATTCTCCATTGGTTCCATCCACCACACTAAAAATTCCAATATCTATCATCTACAAGCCAACCTCCTCTCATGGGCTAAGATCACTTTCATTTATTATGGCAAATCCAACTATGCTCTAGTCCTTGTGCCTAAAACTGGAAGGACTTATTTAAAAGAAAATGAAATGTTGAGTCCTTGTGCCAATCTGGAAGGACAGGTTGTTTGGGAAGCAGGTTGGAGTAGGGACTATTGTTGGGCTCAGAGTATTGGTTGACATAGCAAGCCCAACCTTGCTTTAAGCAGTTTAAAAATATGGCATGATAAATGATTACGCCCCATTCGATCATACAAAAGTATAGCACTAAAATTTCTTACATAAAGTGTAGATAAGCATATCTACATATATTCATCAAGCTTGATGCGTGATAAAGAGCTGAGGTACACACATAAACAGGTATTGACAAACTAGTGATGGCCCTGAAAGGATTTTGAAAGTAGAAAACAGGTAAAGGAGGGTCAATAAATCCCATAATACGATCATTGGAGAATGGCTGTCACAACCCTATCAGTAAGTAGAAGCTATTTGTCTTTATCCTACCCAAAGAAATTAATTCTGAAGTGGAACCCATGCCTATCCGTTTATACAGTTTACATTTCAAGTTTATATTAACACCTTGATGTTCTACGGATTAAAGTTTATTTGGTAACAGAGATAAGTGGTTTGCCCAACGGTTCACCATTTGTTGTGGCCACAACCACCACGCTATTAAAACTTGTTCTTGTGGAAAATTTTAATGGGTCCCCTAGAAGTTTGATCTTTCATTTCTCTTAATGATAAATTTCCAAATGATCTATTTTTATCCCAGGGATTTTAACTCTTTGTCGAGTCAAATCTTCAACTCTTAATGGTTAAGACCTCCCCTGAATAGATCTCTATGGCATGATTCATTTATAACCTAGTCTAGCCCTTCATTCATATCTTTCATCGGGACTTTTTCGATCCTCATAAACCTTCATGGTGTTCTATTCCCACACATATAACCAACCCCCACTCTTTACTATGGTCGTATATGGACTCAACCCACAAAACCATCTATCGGACCTTTATTTCTATTATAACATTTTTGTAATAGGAATACTTTGCAAGCATATTTAAATTACCTTTTCTGTGCTTTTTCAGTATTATACATTTCTTGAGGCCTGCCTTTATCGCTATCGCAATCTTTCAATTTTCGTGGTTACACTGCACCTTCCTATTTTGCATTTGATAAGCGAGGACCTTTCAGACTTCAAATGCAATTAACCACGTCCATATCCTTTCAGGTCCACTATTACATCACTTATCGCAATCACTTGTCTGCTCCTCCATCACAAATCACAATTGGCAGAACCCAAGGCCCATACATAAAGCATTTTGTGATATGGCGGACCCACTGAGATTATTAAGTGTAACACATATGATTTCGGGTCTGAAGCACACCGCAAATCACAATCGGCAGAAGCCAACATTTATACATAAAGCGCAATGTGATATTGTAGACCCGCCAGGATTATTAAATGCAACATATATATTTTCGGGTCTGGCCAATCGCAAATCACAATCAACAGGGCTAGGGGTGGTGTTGCATGTGACTGCCCGCTGCGATGTGCGATTGTGACTTTATCGCATCACAACCTCGGTTGAACTAGGGGCTGATTCTTTCGCACTTGTTCCTTTTTATTTTATAAAAGTTTTATTGACGGCAACATTTGTGTTTTTAGGCATTTCTATCATATTTTCATAAGCATAGATGATGTTTATTATTTCTACAAGTGAGGGCCAAGAGAAGCCAAGTGAAGTTGAAGAGCGGATACGTATGAATCAAGAATGGCTCTGGGTAAAAGATGCATAAGCAGATTCGGAGAATATATATATGTAGGTGTACTCTATTTAAGATCTGGCCTTAGGCATTCGCGGTCAGGTTTCCATGTGTTACCTGTGTATTCAAAAATGATGTTATCCCAGGTTTCATCATGAGGAGATGACACATAGTCATTCTCCTTTCTATTGGCATCCATTCATTCCCCAAAGGAAATAGAACGCTCCAGTAAATGTGACCTCGACGTGTTAGCAATTTCATCGACCGTTCTACGTCTGTATATTTTGATTTGTATATTAAAAAGGGGAGGAAGGTGGAAAGACAGGGGGCATAGGGAAGGTCAGTCTTTTTCTACATAAATATTACCTCCAGAGATGGAAGAGGGACTTTTTTCTTGGGAAAAAGAAATTTTGGATTTATTGTGCTAATGAACAAGACTGTTTGGGTCAAGAAGGAGCATTTTTTCAATTTATCTTCCTTTTCTTTCATGTATTCAGAATCAGGGTGTTGTTGCTAGCATAAATATAATTATGTTTCATTTCTGTGTATATTGATAACATACAGTTTGTGACTAGTCTTGGTTATTCAAATATAATTTATTACCATGGTTAATTCATGAGCAATTTCTGATTCGAAACCTTGTTAAACATCAATTGCAAGTTTTATTTGTATGGAAAGGAATGTGTATTCCCGTATGGGTAATTAGATTGCAATTAAGATTTAATACAACCTTGTTCATCTATGAACCAGTAATTGATTCATTTGGACTTGGAATCTATATATGATTTTTCATCTCTTTTTGTTATGCTCCTGTAGGATAGCTTAGAATAGTTACGACTATCATAATTAGTTAGAGTCAGTATAGATAGGATCTGATACATATAGGTTAGTTGTTTCTTTTGTTGATTTAATGGAAGTCTTCCTCTAGGGAGTAATCTTTCAACACCTATAGCAGTTTACGGGGTCCTTTAAAACCTGGCGGAACTAGCCATTCCAAACGAAAGCAGATCTAATCGGGGTCTATGATTAGGTTGGTTCCCTTTGTTGGCATGGTGAAAATTCACCATGTCAACATCGGGCGAGGGTGACTTCTATCCTTCGCGGTCTTCTTCCCCTATTTTTTGTTGTTCCACCACTTTCGTTGTGTCGTGCGCTGCCTAGGCTTTAGCCTCTACTTCCTCTTTCTTGTGCTTCTCTTCCTGCTGCACCATTCAAAGCTTTGTCTCTTCCTTCTTGCACTGCATGGTGGACTTGTCCGTTTCCACCGTGGAGCCAGCTGGAGCATGCCACTCTAGTGGCCAAGACTCAAGGACTGTGAAAATGACATCATCAGTTGCTAGGTATGGTAGTTTTGCCATGTCTTCATAGGGTCTTTCGTGCCCTAATGAAAACATGGTGGAAATCCAGTTTGAACTCTGCAAAGCTCTGTAGGATGGTGTATACTATGGGCTACAATCGTGGCTTATGATTGATCCCCATCCAAATATTCATCTCCATTAATATCCAAAATATCTTGCTCTCCTTTATCCATTGCGTGTCCTTGGTTGCCCACAGCGAAGCGTACTTCTCTACATCAAGAAGGTCTAGCATGACCAAATGGAATTAGCTATCTTTGGGCAACTCCCATGCCACTAGTACAATCCACAATAGGAGCCACGCATAGTGTAACATTTTTCCCTGCTCCTGTGCCTCACGACAGTTCACAAGGAACTCACTGCATAGAGAGTTTTCCCAGTTGAACTGTGTAGAAATTCCCACTATAGATCAATAGATTATGCAATATACTAAAACACAATACAAGATCTACTTCTATAACCCTTTCCGAAAGCTTAATGAAATTGAGCAAGATCAAGACAACACATATAACTGAGAATGAGAACTCAATCACACATAACATAGAAGAAATAACCCGGGGAAATCCTCAACCTAAAACCCAATCTCTGTATTATCATACAAGTGGAAATATTGTTCAAGTTACAAAGATAATAAACTCTCAAGCTATCCCACTCTCTCTGCAATCAAACAATGCTACTCATAGATAGTCAAAGGCTCTCACGACCTTCTCCTCTGCCCTCCAAGCCTCCTATTTCCTTACACATTTTTCCTTGGGGTCCAGTGCTTCCACTTGTGTGAATTGGCCTCTTCACACACTCACTAACCTCTGATCTAGCTGTGCAATCCTGAAGGACATAATTCCTTCTACATGGATGAGTTTCCTATATAGGAAAAATCCTCCAACTGAAAGTACATTGTCCCTTCCTCTAATCTCAACTGGATCTCTGACTAAACTGACATGCATGAGTTATTTATGAGAGAATATTCACTTATATGAAGTGTAGTAGTTACATGCATGCAAACATTAACTAACTGAACTCACAATTAATTCAACAAATTGTTTGAATTAATCTAACTAGACTTGACTCAGTTAACTGAGCCAACTAATTACAACGCGATATTACAACTCATCCTTATCTCTTTAACTGATGGATAAATTCCTCCATTAATGGAGAAACTATTGCATGTCCCCACATAGACTTCATGTTTGATTTTCCTTAACTAATTAACTCAAGATGAATTAATTAATTATTTTACAAATAGTTGCTAAGATCAAATTCGAATTTTAATTCTCAATTTTAGTTCAGGGACTTAACTAAAATTGGAATCTATCTCGAAATTCTATTTATAGCAATGCTATTTTTATCATTTCTATTTTGTCATTCCTTATTGGTATTTCCAACATTGGTACCTCAGACGCTATTTTAGCAATGTTATTTATAGGATTTCTATTTTTAGCATTTCTTATTGCTATTTTCAACAAACTAGACTCCTTTTCCACATTGAGCCACTAGTGCAACCACGGGCATGGGCACCTCATCCGTGCAACACTACCGCATCACCTTCCCTTCTAGGATTTGTGTTGTGACCTTGACTGCGGGGTTATTCATGCTGGAGATGGCGTATCCTCACTTCTTCTTTTCCAACTTGAACCTCTTCTTCATTGCTTCCACGAGGGCCAACTCACCACCTTTTCCTTTAGAAATATTGGTTAGATCCTCCCCTGAGTAAAGAAGTCATGTAATTTGATGAATCAAATGGTCTGTGATGGGAATGGGCTCCTCCAGCCATAAACACCCATCATGCACCAAGCAGAGCAACTGCCTAATGATGAAGATGGTCACTGGGGTGCGGTGGCAATGCGGCACCCAGACCAGGTTTACCAACCTGGCTTTCTCCACACCTTTGAGCCATTTGCGCAACTCAAATTCAATCATTCCAGCCATCATGTCCATCCTCTAGCACATTAGCTTCTCAGTCCCTAAATGCGGGAACTTCTCGTTGTTTGCGAGGTCCCAATCTTCAAATTTCAACAGAGGAACCTGCCCCAAGTGTGGCCCCTCAAAAACAATATCGTGTGGGAGTAGCGGAGTTTGCAGAGAGCTCTTTCTCTCATTTATGTCCCTTGGCACCTTGGCTTTACCCTTTTGTGGAGGAACTGGATAATAGGTTCCAAACCGTGGGTTTCAACTTCCATTTCCTCACCCTCCTCCTCCACCAAGATCTCTTCAGATTCCTCCTCATCGGCCTCTGAGTTAATGTCCTTCCCTTTTTCCTACAAGGCGAGCTTGGTCCACTGTGGATTTCTGGGCGAGACGCGTATCGGGATCATGGCCTGCTTATCCTTCTTAGGTCGCGTGTTATGGATGATTTAGGGGCCTCAACTATTATTCTGGTGCTCTCTGGGGCTTCTACTACCACAACATCCTACACAGCTTCCTCAAATATCATTACTTTTGTGTCCATCACTTCTTTGGGTGCTGACATAGTGTTATTCCACAATTCTTGTAGTGTCTCTGGTAGTTGCTCAAACAATGAATTCACTTTCAGGGTCTCGAATAAGTCTAGGTTCATGTATACTTGAGCACGCAACAACTCAGTTCTCAAAATGGCAAGTGTTGTTTGTTGGACTACCATTTGTAATTTATAGGACCTTTTTAATTTGAATTCGATCGTTCAACCTACATTCAGCCCATTAATGTTAGATTGGTAGCATATTTTCAAGAATCTAGCCCATAAAGTTTGCCTTAAATTCCTACTGCCCACTTAATTTGGCATGAAACCGACCATGAATTTGTGAATAATGACTTTAACGGTCACTTTCTGGCAGACTTGCGCACTAGTGCAGCCATTTTCGTGTTGTCGCGGACCCTGTGACACAAGACATTACGCAGCTCCCGGGCAATGTAGTTTATAGTCTCATGCCTCCTTTCAACTGCCTAGAACACTAAGACTATGCTTTTGTTGGCTAGTCAGATGGCTGAGCCACCTGTGTATGGCTTCAAATGACTGCCATTCACTTTTCCTAGGAAGTGATCTCCATTCAACTTAACCAACTGGACCGTGCCACCATCATTAATCTCCTTAATAACATATGACCCCAGCCAATGCATTATGAGTTTCCCTAGAAATGTATCATACTTACTATCATATAATAGCACCAAGTCATTCACCTTAAAGGTGCACAGCTTAATATGTTGATCGTGCCATGCCTTTTCACATTGTTTTTGGACCTGCTAGTGAAATCCAGCCAAAAATCTCTCTTCTTCAAGCTCATCCAACTACGTGAGCCTCTCTTCCAGGGCTCCGCGATTCGTCATACCTGTGAGCACTGCTATGTGTAGACTAGGCATGATGTATTTCATAGGCATCATAACTTCAACCCCGTATACTAGCCTAAAGGGTGTCTGTCCCGTTAGCTTTTTGCATGTCATCTGATAAGCCCATAATATTGTAGGTATGTGTAGGTCCCAATCACTTCACTGAGAATTGCATACCATGGTTAGTGCAATCTCTAGTACTTTTTTGAATGCCTCCACTGTCTCATTAGCCTGTGGATGATACACCTGAAATTCCTCTGTTAGTGCACTGATCGCCTCATTCAGGAAGTGCATACCAAAATTGCTCATCAAGATCTTTGGACATCCAAATTGCTTCAGTACATGTTCAAATAGAGACTTCACGGTAGTCACACCCATGTAATCCTTCACTGGCTGCGCTTCTGCCCAATGAGTCAAATACTCCATCACAGTGATAATGTACCTCGCGCCCATCTTTCCTTGTGGCTAAATCAGTCCTACAAAATTTATTGCCCACTTTTTGAAAAAGGTTGCAATGCCGTTTGTGGATTCAAAGGCATTTCAACCCTCCATAGTGGCCTGCCTGTTATTTGACATACATCCCATGCCTTGAAATATGCTTTTGAATCCTAATGAAGGGTTGACCACCACAATCCTGCACGTAGAATCTTCTATGTGGTTGCTCTTCCTACATAATTTCCTCCCACAACACCCCTATGAGTGTCTGCAAGGATGATGCTTCGTTCAAACTCGGGTACATAACTTCATAGTATTTCATCATTCCCCATTTTTTATAGATGCCCAGAAATGACAGAGAAGTCTGCCACATGCACCACTAATTCCTTATGTTGCTGGACAGGGTATCCTCCTGGTGCAGTACCAGTTGTTAGGAAGTGTATTATATCCTCAAAATGTCCATCCACGACACGCACAGCAAAGAGCTACACGCCAGGTAATCATTCCTCTAAATTAGTAGGTTCCTCCCCTATCTCGATGAAGAACAGGTGGTTAGATCCCTTGATTATTCATCTTCACTTCATAACAACTTCAAAATCGTATTCTTGGAGCAATAAAATCCGTCTGCAGATGCACCCCCCAACAAAGGCTTATTGACCAAGTACTTTAGCATGGAGTATAGGTGCACTTGCTCAAGTTGGGGCTTTTCTCCATAGGCTTGCATCCATGTGCACAGATCATTTTGCCCATCATACTTGTCTTTCAGTCACATCTTAGGCTTCCCAAATTGTCTTCACGTCATTTTCCTCCATTCGCACCAATCATCAAAACTCCCCTTGTGCGTACCCCACCGTCTTGCGGGCATAGTGTGCAGTGCCTAGTCTAAGGCTTGGAAGCGTTGCTTTTCTAGCATCTCCCTTTCAAATGCATCCAAAAAGATATCCACCTCATTCAGTCCATCATAAGTAGGTAGATTTCTTTCCTTTGACAATACGCAGCATAGTGACCTGGTCATCATATTGCATTTCAGCGTAGTTACTTCATGTAACCAATTCTTCCAGCGTTCTATCTCCTCATCGAAATTCGAAGTGTAAGAACTCTCGCGCTCCCATGTAATCTACCCATCCGCGGTGGGATTTACCTAGTCTTGGTCTCGTGTTGTTATCTTATAGATGTAGTCTAGATCATCATCACTCTCATAGTCGCGGACCAGCTCCATCTAGCACGATCCTTTAGCAGGATCCAGGCGTATTATTACACGTAGTGACTTCTTTTCAAAGATCATTTTTCGCTTCTTTAGATTGATTACCCCATTCATATCAGTAGCCTAGTCAATTCCCAAGAGTGCAGGGTAGGAATTTCTATCATCAACAATCTCTATTACTTCAAAATCTGCCAGGCGCTCGCTCCCTCAATACCCACAGTTACTCCCTGCAACTACCCCATGGGCATTATTTTTTGCTGATTCACCATCCTTAGCTAATTGGAGACCATTGCAACATAGGTCTCCCCACTCACTCCCATGTCTGTTTTGTTAAAACATTAGAATCTGATCCCAAATCCAGAATGACTTGATCCATCTCATATTCTACGATGTGCGAGATCAGTCTCATTTCACGTCCTGTCCTTGTTTTATGCTTCCTAATCTTTTTGATTACACATGGTTCTCCTAGCACAGTCCCATAACATTTGTTGATGAGTTCCTGTAACCCTTTCATACCCTTACTTTCGTGCAATAACTTCATACAAGTTTCGAGGAAAGTTGTTAACATAGAGGGGTCCATCTCGAGCTCCAATTTATCATTTCTTCCTGAAGTGGAGGCCTTAGTGCAGCTCTTCTTAGCTTCCATGAAGGTTTCTTGAGCACGCTCCAAATCAAACTTGGCCTCTTTCGCCAAGGATTTGCGAACCCAAGTTCTATCTTCTGACTATTTTCCCTTGTCATCTCCCATCGCAATTCCACCTTGGAGCACTATATTTACGCTTGGATCTTCCTTGCACAGCTCAGACCTCATCATCTGCAAGTTCTGAGTCGAGGGAAGCGGTAGCACTCCTTTGTCACATATCCTAGCTATCAGCATAGGAAAATCTTCTATCTCATTATCAAACAGTGTGCAATACTTGCACGACAGGTGCATTGGATTAGTGAAATCGTGGGCATAGTGTCACGACCCTCAACAATTGTAGAAAATCAACTATCTGCAACCTTTACCAGGTCCTCCTCCACCTTGGCCTCATCTGTGCCCATAAAATCCTATCTGCACCATCCCTAAATTCTAGTCGAGGGGCTTTGTTTTGACCTAAACCCATGTAGGCGAGAGTTCAATCCATCATGAATTCATAGCTCCTGCAAGTATGCTCATCCTATCCCACCAACCTACAAAAGATATAGAACAACTATTGTAGAGTTTGCGTATACTTCTGTAACAAGTGGTAGTTATCTGTGGTATGTTTTCTGGCTATTTGACAGATAACGCACCACAACACAGGCACCACGCTAGGTCCTGCTTGAGATTTTGGCCTTAAAGGCATCAGTCCTCCTCCTGTAACTAATTTTTAAAGTCTATGCAGTGGTCTTTGTCATGACCCTGACTCTTGCATTTCACGCACCATACTTCTTCACGTACCTCTGGCCAAACCGTCCTATCCTACTTCAAGCTTTGCATCTCAAGGCACAGATTCTTCAGTTGTGCATGGATCTACTAAACTCCTAGATTAGGATCCTACATCAGGGTCTCATGTAGTCTCATGGAAATCTCCAAGGCCTCTGCCTGAGTTGTTATCCTCTGTTGTGATAGCGCACTCCTTAAATGTGGTAGTAGTGAAGCCACAAACCAGTCGTGATGTTGCCCATCTATAAAATTCATGTTGGCTTCACGATGCAAACATTTCATCCTCTAATCTAGTTCCCATTGCATCTCTCTTGGTATCATCGTGATCTCTTTGAATCCCACAATCGACTGTGCTTCATATTTAGGCTTGCTAAATTCCCTATTCAATGCTCCTTGGATGTCTGCTACTCTAGCGTTCGGGTTATTGCTAGAGTACTTAATACACTAGGTTAGCACGCGATCTTGCAGATCACTAACCAGTGTTGCCTTCTTTATATTATCATCTGTAACAACTTGAGTTTCCCATACAACCCTCACAATGAACCAAAATTGGTCCGGGTCCTCATTTCCCACGCCTTTGAACAAAGGAAACTTCACTGTGTTTTCCATACTGAATCACGGTGGTGTTGGAGGTGGTACAGGTGAAGTTGGAGGTGGTGTGGGTGGAGGTGGTATTCATGGAAATACTTGTCTTATCAGTTGAATAACACTTCGTGGAGAGACCTTTGCTATCCCTTCTTCATCCCTTCGTGGTTGTGAAATCAAGGGGCTATACGCCGGACCCTTATTTCCTTCATTTTTATAACTTTTTCCACTTCGCGTAGTCCCAAACATCAAGGTAATTGCATAACCCATTTTTCGCACAACAGCATTTTAATCCAAGTATTCATAGATTTTACGTGCTTACTTCACGGTCCTTTGAAAAAGTGTCATTCTACCTCGCTATAGTTGACTAAGGTGTCAACCATGAACTCGTTAACAAATCCTTCTATAATGCGATCGAGCCACTGATCGATGGTGCACGTGATCTTATCCTCGAATTCTTCCAACCTTTGCACTAGCTTTGGGGTGCACACAATAGGACTGTCAAGTTTCGACCTTCCTTTTCTATCTATTAGCTTCGCGATCCACTCATATAGCTCAGTAGGGAAAGAGGCGAAAATAATTTCATTGATCTTTGTATACAAGTATTGGTCCAACCACTATTCCTTTGACAGTCATGAGTTTCTGTTCTCATGTGCCGCAAACTCATGAATCCTTTTGTCCAACCATCTTTTGATTTATTTCTTAGTTGGATTCTAGTGATACGACATCACACATATCTCATGCAAATTTAGGTCTCGGCAATGGAACCATTTATTGGCTTGTGGGGGCCTGACCTAGTTTCAGCGTTAGTTAGCCAAACAAATCCCTACACTACTAGCCCTTTTGGAATCAGCCCGTGGAGCATAGATTGAAGTCTCACTAGAAGCAGTATGGGGGGATTTTGGAACCAAGTTTCCACACCCTTGATATGGATGTGATGTCTGTTTATTCCAACTATGCCTACCTTCGCAGAAGTTTCCTATCCCTCCGCTCTACCCTTCATCACCATTGCAAAATGTTACAATCGGCTTCTGTGTAGCCCTAACCAAGGGTTGATATTCTTTCGCACTACTAGGGTGGTGAACTATGATATATCCAAAACTAAGCTAAGTATCTTACTTATCTTATTAACCTCTCTTAGTTATCTTCATTTAAACAGACGTTCTTACTTGCATTCACTTAACCAATACAGTTATACACATTTGCACATCATATAAGCATTAGAAGTGAAATTCATACCCAATATAACAGACGCATAAACAAGAAATAAAGATGCAAAGATTATAGAATACTTCTCTTTATTGATAATTCCATATGACTACAAACTCGACTCGCCCTGCGCACTCAACTGCAGGGGTCCGCGCACTTAGTTGCGGACTTCTAGGCCTCTGCACACTCAGTTGCAAACCTCTACCCACACTACGACCCAGAACTTAGACTTCTACTCAGAGCTATCTCTCATATATCATTTCATCATTGATTTCTTCCGTATGTTGATTCCTTTAACTACTTGAGCTTAGCTCTATTTATACAATCCCATGGTCCCTAGACCATGGGTAGATCTTTTACAACTGACATCATATTATCAAAATGAGGGTGGACAACCATATGAATCCTTAACATGTACGCGCTCCGTGAGCACAAAATGCAAAATATTTACATTTGGGTTACAAAAATTCGGCCAAAATATGGGCTTTAAGCCCCAAAACTACCCTTGGGGGATCCCATCCCCAACAATATTCTAGAAGAGGGGATGCCACCAGTTACTAATGAATCAGAAGACCAAGAATATGTGAACTCCATTGAAAATTGGTTCGAAACAATTGTTGGTACACAATATTCCTCCATCATTCAACAGCTCTTGGTACCATCTCAATTAAAGTAGTTGGTTTCTCATACTCTGGTATGTGTTGAAGTTTATTCTTTAAAACTGAGTGTGAGTATATTTAGCATTCTATTACACACATGGCTATAATGGAAGTACTCCTACACTTGAAGGAGATCTTCCTCTTTCTAAAATTAAGGTAGAGTAGTATAAGAATAATAAATAAATTCCATATGAAATAAAAGTGTACAACAACACTCTTGAAATTGCAATTCTTAAGGCATAGCTATTGATTTTTTTTTCATTGAGCACTCTTGTGGTAAGACTTGTTAGAAGTAATTCACTCGTAATGCCTCATATTTTATAAAGTGACTTTGATTATTGACCAATATTATTCATTGGGTCAATTAGTGGGACTTTTATTGTTATACTTAATACTTTTCATTCATAATCTTAAAAATCTACTTCTATCCTATTCATTGTAACATACTTTCATCCAAGAAACCATTTCAATATTGTCTCTCAAAAGTATTGATGAAGAGCCTCCTATGGTGGACCACTCCTATAAAACCCTAATGAGCTCTCATGAGAACCCTAGCATGACCGATTCAAGGAATCTTTCAGTAATTATCTGAGATGCTTTCTTTAAAATGAGTGTTTAAGGAAGAATGACTAACTTGTAAATATTAGTAATTAAAAGCTTTTCATGCCATCATGTGCTCTTAAGGAGCATATTTTTCTCCCCACCTATTAAGTAACCTATTTACAGTTAATTATAACTAGAGTTTCTTTTAAAATGATTAATTGAGTGATGGGAGGTCTCATTACGAGCCGACCTACCATGATCATGAGTCCTAATGAGAATGACATTACTGCTACTAGTCACCAAGCCAGGGTAATGGTTTTTAGTTGAAAAGTTGGAAGACAAGAGGTCTCATCATGAGTCGGCTTGTTCGTTCTTGTTAGTTCTTGTGAATGGCATTGTCATTGGCTGGTTACCAAGCCAGGGCAATGACCTTCAATTAATTACCAAATCAAAATAAATTATTTTAAATGACTTGGAATATATATCTAATAGATGGGACACAAGCATTTCATTAGGTTAAAAGGCATCCATGTCGAGGCTATAGATGCCTGTTGGCAGCAGGGCCATGCCTGTGGTATTAAAGTTAATGTTACACTATGATTTACTTTGTTGTCATGTCTTTCTTTGACCTCATTATCGTATCTCTCTAAGAATTTATTTAATATCCTTTTGGTGTTATGCTTTGGAGTTCTGTCTTTTAGAATAATTTGGTTTCTATCGATGTGGGACCCTTAGTGTAGCTGATTCACTTTACCTAAACAAGAGGAGCTTTAGCTATATGTTGGATAATGGTAAGATTGTCATCTTGGGAAGCTATATTTATGTCATCTCCCTTTTTCCTTATTTTCATTCATTTTAATGTCTTGGATTTCAAATAAAATCACTTATATTTATAGTAATGAGGCTATTGAGTTGAAGAACAACTGATTAGGGTTGCTTTTGAGATGCTTATGGAAATTCTGATGGTTGGCTATTTTATCATAGCACTATTCTTGCAATAATGGCATTGTTATCATTCCTATGGTATCCCTAGCCTTAGATTTTCTTTGGATTAGTATTAATTAATAAATAATCTAGTACAAAAAAGAACCAATGTGCATTATCTTTTAGAACAATCTAATCTAGCAAGGAACATTTGTTTACACATGGTTGCAGGAACATGTATGGTTCAATTTTTGTTTTTTTGCAAGGGAACATCAATATAGCAGTTGATTTTCTTACATGAGGACATGCAAGATGATCTGGATGGGGGGATGTTAGGCCCTTGAATTGTTGTACTTAATGCACATTTTTATTTATATGATGCCCTACTTATTCTATTGCTTTATCAGTTTATGAAATCTTTCTACATTATTTTAATGCAATAGTGAAGATTCATGCTTGGTTTGTATTTTATATGAAAAAACCTTTGTTATATGAATTTCTAATGCTCAATAAAATATTGTTAATGTAGATTATCTTGTTCTTGCATCGCATGGCGATTCTACACCAAGTATATGTGAACTACTTCATCATTCAAGATTTCCATGAAGGAAAATGATTACTAGTAGTAAAAAAAAAGACTTGGAATGATCTTGGATCCTTTTTGACAATCAGAGGTGTACTTATATTTTGTTGACTTATTCCTCCACTAAAGAGCAACATTGCTACACTAGAGAGTAACCAATTTGGATCTGAGATATCTCAGCACGCTTTCGGGGCAAACCAAAGATGGTTATTGTCCAAAATGATGTTCAAACACCTTCCCATCAATTAGATTTCACCTAGGTTGCATGTGTGGGTCTCTAGAAGAAAATCAACAAATCTGCTCAAAATTCACACATTTTTCAAACTACCAAGTTTGACATCGATTTGCGTGAATCTAGAGGTGAATCTCGAAAATATGAGAAAATTGGTTTTTTCACCGGTATAACAAATTATCTATAACTTGAAAATTTTCTAAATATTCGCATTGGTCTAAAAGTTAAATAAGGGTATTTGAGGGAGTTTTATCAAGAATTTTGTTTTTCCGTATTTAGGATCTTACCTAGATTTGCAAAAATAGCGAAACAGTCAAGTTTGTGCATGATTTTTGAGGCAATGGAAATGAATAAAAAAATTACAAGGGAGGTTTTTGTGTAAACATGACAAATTTGGTTGCTTGCAAACAATTTTCCTAGATTCGGAATGGTCTAAGAGTTACATGAGGTTCTTTGAGGTAGTTTTATAAAAAAGTCCATTTTTTCCAGAATTCCAATATATGCTTAGATTTGTAGAATTTGTATCATATTTGTGTTTCTTCAATTGGATCATGGCTGAACTAGATCTTCCATCCATGGCATAGTGTTGGGATTCAATATCCATATTGATCGCAAAGGATTGGCTTGTCTAAAGCCAAACTTGTAATGTAAAAATATTATAAAAACAAAGCTATGGCTCCAAGCCAAGTAAGCAACCCATTTCTTTGTAACTTCATGCTGCTGAATTGAGTGTTGGGGGTTCTACCCCCTTTGCTCTAATCACTTGGAGGCTGGACTACTGCAGATTTTATAAAATATTGATTTTTTAATTTAATGTTAGGTTCATGTGTCTCTTATGTCTATTTTATGTATTGTTAATTTCACTCACATAAGTTAAGAGTTTTCCTTAAAGGGAAATGAGATGGCTAGCTAGGGCCTAGCCAACCCAGCTCGTTCTCCCTATCTTTCATAGTGTGTTTATATCTAGTTATTTTGGTGTGAACAAAGTGATTTTTACATGCTTGAGCTTGTAGGTTTGGCGAAACCCTTATGAATGTTTCTATGTGTGATCTCAGATCTGAGGAATCATTGCGTGTGCTGGGTTGATTTCTATTTCTAGTTTCAGTATTTTATTTCTTCTTGAAAGTATCACACTATTCTTTCCTTTTCTAAGAGAGGTTTTAGAGTTATTTCTGAAAGATTATATAGGGTTATGAGTTTGATGATTTAAGTTTGACTCATTCCCTTACAACATAGCATGCCCTTATATGAATACAAGTTTTGGTTGCGTAATGATAACTCTATGCATAAAGTCAAGACTATAACAATTTCTTTACATGAACACGAATTAAATATCACTGAGTACAAATGCCGTTTATGGAATTTTTCTTGGTTTAAAAACTTTATAAAATTAGTCTTTCAAGTAGATTATATTTATTATTGTGATAGAGATCTGAAGAGGGTTAAGTTTCATCTTTTGGATAGCATACTTTTGTTTATAGCACAAGAGTTTCTTTCCTTTCTTCTATCATTAGAATTCCCTTCAGCCTTTGCAGTTATATTTTTATTGAAAAAATTGTTTTGGATTGGAAGTCTTTTTCATTAAACTTCGAGCTAAAGTTTTCTTTTTTGTTGTGCTCATTTCTAGTTTACTAGCCATAACACATTAATATATGAGTGAAGGGTGGTTGAAAGAAAGCTTGCTTTAGTGCAGGATTAGAGCATTCTAGTATAGGAACAAAGTGTTCCAATATAGGAACAGAATGTTCCAGTACAAGAATAGAACATTCTAGTACATGAACGGAGCATTCCAGTACCAGAATAGAGTACTCTACTGCAGGAATGAAACACATTTCAATAATGGGACATAATTTCTCTGCTATATGAATGAGATATTTTCAGTAGAGGAAACATATTTAAATGCATACTAGAAAATCATTCTTTTTCTTTATAAGCATTGAAATTCAATCACAAGAACATACTTTATCTTTTAATATATTTTTGAGATTGATTGTAAGGCATGCTTTAATTCTTCTGTCAAAGTTTTTTCCGAGTATTTTTCTTGAGTAAATCCAATGCCTAGATTGGCTTGATGTCCGTTTATTTGCAAGTGCAAGTAAGGATTGATAAGTTTTCTTGTAATTTATTCTTTCATATTATACATGATTTAATTATAGGAATAGAAGTAGGGTTTGCATGTTGTTGAAGTCCTTCTTTAGCATTTCTATTGTTTCACCTCCAAGTTTATGAACTCCCAGATTTACAATTTAATGTTAGGTTGTTATTTACACCCAACAACTCCATCCTCTTCCTCTTCTTCTCCAACTTACTTATTTTGTAGATCCATTCTTTTCTCCAAGTTCTAATTAGGCTTGTGTTTATGTCTTAAGAAAAGTCCCCCTATCTATGTCCACAAAGTTTTCCCATTATACAAGTTTTCACAACATATATGATAATTGACATCCTTGATGATCCAATGGAATCTCTTTAATTGAAACCACCCCCCATGATTGTCACTATGATTTTCCAAATTTTGGAAAACCAATACTCCAAATCTGCTATAAGGGTAAAATCATAGTTTCCTCCATACTAGTTAGAGGAACGAAAACTTCAAACTCAACTCAAACACAAGTCCATTCCCTTTCTTATCTTTCTTAACTCAAAAGAAACATTCTCATTCAATTTTTTTATTCTCAAACTTCTATCATAGTTTTGGTTGAAGGAATGAGAGGTTTTGCAATTTTCTTGTCCACAGGTGGTAGAGAAAAATATGTACATACTCTTCTCCTAAATATACCTCTTCAAATCTAGGGTAAAGTTCCTCAAAATCAAGCTTTTAGAAACTCTCTCGACTTTCCCATAGCACATTGTCTTATCCTATAGAAAATTTGTTTCCCCTATAGCAACCATGTTTCTCCTTTAGCAGTTGTGTTTTCTCCTGGGCATGGAAGTATGTGCTTTGATCTGCTTAGATGGGGCTACTCTAGTGGTTGGCCTTCTCATGGATGTCAAAAGTTGCTTCCCCTTTGGTTGAAACCTCCCCCCTATTGCTCCTACTACTATCTCCTTAACTTATTTTAAAGGAATTTCCAAGATTTTTCTTTGAATAATATAGGGTGACGAGGTAGAGATAGGGTGGCTGATTTTTGGTCCGATAAAGAGAATAATAATATCCCCTATCTAAGTGAAATACTTCCTTTGCTCTTGCCTTGCCCCTCGTATATAAGGAAACAATTTTTACAAGGGAATTTACCTCTTCAGGTTTTTGCTACATGATCCATGTACTACGAAATTGACTGGAAAGTGAGGATGGAGGATGCTACTTAACTGGTTGAGGGTGAGCAATATTGTTTACCCATTCTTAGTTAATAAAACCTCATCTCTTATGCATTGAAAAAAAAATTCTAACCATAACACGCTCAAGAGAAGAGGTGAGGAATATTGCATTCCTATGCCTACCTGTGATGTCAATTTGTTGTATATGATTACATGATGGAGTTTTACTTCATAATATGATGATCTTGAAGGTCATGGCTTCCCTTTTTTTCTTAAGCACAAGTCTTATTAGCTTGATGATCCTTTGACTGATAAAATTGTTGTGTGTGCAGGTTTCTTCTTAGTGTCCCATCTAATACTGGTGGAGTGGATGGACTTCTTCTTGAGGATGTGTCCCTTCTCAAATTTAGAAATGGCTTCATGATGCTCAAGGTGGTTGGATCTTCTACTCTGTGGGTGGAAAACGTTGATGCCAAGTTCTGTTGTAATTGTACAAGTTGCTACAGGAGGAAGCAGTCATTTAATTCCTCTTAGATACCTCATTACTACATGTGGGATTGATGCAAAGTCATAGGAGGTTTAAGGACGGGGTTAAAATAATTAAGATGTGGTTTAGGTGGTGGAAAAGTTGATGACAAATCATTTTCTGATTTTTTTCATGTAAGGCAGAGTGGAATTTGAAGATGAATCTTGGCTAGATTGAGTGGATGAGTGATGAAAGTGGTGTTGGGAGACATCTCTCAACCTTCCCTAAGGAATATGAGGCCTTTTTAACATTTCCTCCAATATGATTTTCCTCCTGTAGCATTTCGGGCTCCTCCTGTAGCATTTGAGGTTGCGTCTGTAGCATTTTAGGACAGTCTCCTGTAGCAGAAATATTTTCTCTATATCTCTCAAAAGGTAACATAGATTGACTTGAAATTTTTTGAGCATGTTTCCATCATCTTTATGCACCTCACCAAAAAACATCTTGGTCAGTGGATGCATGAATATGGAAGAAAAGTAAAAATGGTTATAGGCGATGGAGGTCAATTTCTCAAAAAGTGTGCACTGGCATTCACTTAAATTTATTTAGCATGTTACCATAAGCCATATGCATCTCCCCATGAAACAAATCAGCCAGTGGATGCATGGTTTTCAAGATATGATAAAAAAAATCTTCTCTGTGTATTTTGAGCTCCTATAGCAAAATAGATCCCACTTGTAGCATTTTAGGACAACGAGGAAAATGCATGCGAAAGGCTTGGCAATGATGGGAAATGTCATGGAAATAGTTGAGGGTGATGGATTGACATGTCCTTGGTCCTTCTTGAGCATTTTTCACAAAAGGTATGAATCCCAAGGTTGATTATTTTTAACATTTTTCTTCTCTCATTGCTCATTTCTTTCTTTTTCTCTTTTTGTGGCGCTGACCTATTTCTTTTGCTTATGCAGGTGGAGGAGTACCTGCATGCAAGTACTTATATGTACCTCCAAAAAAAAAAAACTTTACTTCATCCTTTTTCCTTTTTTTTCTCTTTTTTCCCATTTTTTCTCTTTAGGCCTACTAGTTGCCTTAATGAGGTTTCCAACTAGTAGGTCTTCCTAAGCACCCAAGAAGAGGTTTTCACTTAGGATATTATTTATTTTATCTTTTTTTCCATCCCATTGAATGACTCATGGAGGTAATCAATGAATGACCCAATCTCAGGTGCCTCAAAGGGGGTTTTCACCTGAGATTTTATCTTTTCCTCTTATTATTCATTTTTTATTTATGTTTCTATATTACTCTACTTGAAGAAAAAAAACTCCTTCAAGTATAGGAATACTTACAATGGAACCATGTGCACATAAATGTGATAGATAAACTCATCTAGGATCAAAATGTATTCTTTGACATGTACCTGAATTGTAAATACCAAATCCTTTGACTTTGATGATATCAAGTATTGTTGAAGAGTAGAGTGATGCTCCATCTTGTTTATTTTTTGGAACCAAACCTCAATATAAATTTGATGCCCTTGGTTTGCTTACTTATCTAGATCATTCTGCATGTCTTCTTCTACCATCACAATCAAATATTCCTCTTTTTTCAAATTATTGTCTTGAACGCATGGAGGATTTGATGGTAAACACGGGGGAACTTTCTCAATCTCTTATTCTGATGTCTGCTTTGCACCAAGTGCAGCCCATTATTCTTTGGTATTCTCATTTGAATCTTATTTATTTGAGTGTTTTCCTTCAGTGACATCAAGAGAATCTATTTTTTACAATACTCTTCCTGAGCTAAGATGAATACCATTTAGATCAGCAGGATATGTTAGGAAGTGTTGTACCTCAGCATTGTAAGTAGGTTGAACTACTTCCTTGTGTGTGTTTGGAAATGGTGGTATAGGTAGTTGAGTGGGAGTGGATATTTGATATGGATGTGGTTGGGGTTGTGATTGTGTTGGAGGTGGATGGTAGGGATAACATGGAGTTAGTAATGGAGGATATTGCGGAAAATATTGAAGATACTATGGATTTCTCCCATAAGTTTCTATGGTTTCCAAGGAAAGGGTGTTTTCCAATTACTTTGATATGGATGTGCATAACCTTGAAATTTTGAATTAGATTCTTGCATCATACTAGGTTGACTAGGATTCCATGGTCCTCTTGGAGCTACATAACATAGCTTCTTTGGTGTTTGAATTACTCCATTTTCTTCTTGGTAAACTTCCTTCAACCTTGGTAGTGATCGGAAATATTTAATAGAATGTGATTTTGCATGGACACCACAAATATCAACATATTCTTTTTCTTCATCTTGCATTCTTAAGATTTCAAATTTTTCACTTAGATTGCAAAGAATTTTTGTTTTAAAGTCATGAAACAAATTTCCAAGTTTAGCTTGACTTACCCATCTTGATGCCGATTTACTTACTCCTTCCCTTCTCGTTGATATGTGTATGCTTGTTTCACAAATTTCTTCAAATGATAATTGGTATACTTCACCTCTACTCATGAGATCAAGGAGATCAATCCATTCATTCCTAATTGTTCTAAGTAAGAGGTTTTTTAGTGTGTCGGATCCTAAATGATGTATGTTTTCCCTCTTAACATTATACATGAACCTCTCTATTAGATCCTCAAGGATCTCATCCTCGTTTTTATTCGTTCTAACTATTTCTTCTTTAATATCATGATCTTCATATTTTTCTAGAAATATCTTTTGCATATCATTCCATGATCTTATTAAATTAGTCCCTAAACTCATGAATCATTTAAGATCTATGTCCTTCAATGTTGCAAAAAAAATCTCAACTTTTGAGTGTTTAGTAAGTAACCATAATATATACAAAGGATTTCAAATTCAAAGAGAAAAGTTTTTGGATCCTCTGACCTCATATCATAAGTTAGCAAGGGAAGATGGAGGGATGTTCTTCATATGAACACTGACATCAGTAGCTTGAATGGGAAATGCAAGTGGATCTTCTTCATTGTTATCATGTCCATCCATTTATTTTATCTTATTTTCCACCTCTTCTTTTTCTACCTACAAAAGTGGATGGCGATGTGGTTATTACTGCACCATGTGATCAAATTGGGGGTTGGTGTTGGAGAAGTAATTTTTTTATTTTTTTTATAATTTTTCTTGAATAAGAATGTTAATACAATGTAATTTTGTGAAATGAAGTATGCCTATTGCAATTTTTGTTTTTATAGAAATGGAACAATTAGTGAATAAAATAATACATTCTTTGACACCTCTACATAAATGGAGCCAAAAAGTTATGAGCCACGGTATTGCAATAAGAATGTTGGAACTCCCAAGGCTACCAACTTAAATTATCAAACTGGGGTTCGTACAAACTTAAGATGTGCCGGTGCTATACCTGCAACATACAATGTGTCCTTCTTTCATTGATATGATGTAATGGAGTGAATGTCATGGAATCAAAGCCTAAACTAATTGTAGAAATGGAAATGTTACTTTGAAAAGAAATTAATCCTAGGCAAGAACAACAACTTGTAATTGAGATCATAAGATAATGAATTCAAATAAATAGGCCTAATCTACTTTGCAAAAAGGCATGTCATAATTGGTGTTTATTCTTCCTTTGTCATGGATTTATAGCCTAAGGTTCATGATTCAATCCTAAGAGACAAAAACCAAGCTTTTGGAGCATATCTAGTCAAGTTTACAAGTGCTACAGGAGGTTTCCACATGTGAAACAAAATTGCTACAGGCATGAGATAATTCATTGAATGGCCAAGTAAATAAAATTGAAAATGGGATGGAAGGCTTTTATTATTATTAATTATGATGTATTGGAACTCCATTCCAAGTGGAATCACTCCAAAATACCTATCTTAACACGTGCTAAAAAATAGCAAAAAATTACTACTCTAAAAACTAGAAATTCAACAACTTGTGAGCTAGTTAACCTATAAAATTCCTAACCTAATCAAGTGAAAATGAATTCAGGTAAATTTTGTTATTAACTTGAATGATTTTATGAACTAATCCAAGTGCAATAATCTCAATTTAATCTCATTAACATGTTCTAAAACATAGCATAAAATTACTACTTTTTTGCTACAAGGGTCTTCTAGAAATTCTAGATTTGTGAACTAGTAAACCAATCCAAGTCGCTCAATGATGAAGATGATTTTCAAAGTTGTTATAAGTATGAACCATGATTTTGACTCTATAAATAACCTTAAAATATCTTACTTCAATTATTTAACCCAACCATACAACAAAAGAAGTATCCATACTAAATGTAAAAATAGGAAAAACAAAAATAAGAGATGCATGTGAATAAGAAGTGAAAAGAAGAAAATAAAATTATACAAAAGGGTTCTCAGGATCATAGGATGACCAAGCCCAAGGATACTCAAATTCCTATGAAGTATACCAAGCTTTAGAAGCTAAAAATGACACCAAACTTCATTATTTGAATCAATCCAAGTACATCCCTGGTAGAAATGAAAGTGGAGCTATAAAAATATAATTTTTCTCCACACGAAGATTACGAAATACATGCCCCTAGAGGAGAATTCGAATTGGTACTTATACAAAATGATGAAGAAACACTCTCCTGGAAAGGATGAAGCTTTCCCCACCGAAATCCCTCAAATAGTGGATCTGGTTCCCAACACTAGGAATCTACATTAAATGATAGGGAAGACATTCCTAGATTTTCTTAATCACTAGAGCTCTAGAATTTGTGCAATAATTTCATAATATATTGTTCATTTATTTATCCAATCTGTATCCTACTATAGTAAGGAGCAAGTCCCTAGATTATCTCCTCCTCCAAATTTTCATAATCTGCCCAATATTCTCACAATATTCTACAAAGTAAATAACATTAGGCACAAATATGCAATTATATCTAGACCTTCCTAATGAACATATTAAAGTTAAAAATATGTAATCTAATGCAACAAGAGAGATTTAATGTGTTGAAATATCGTGAGATAAGCCTTAATTTATGTCTAATTTTTTGGCCCATTAGGGTCTTCTCTGCCTCCCTTTTTAACTCTCTCATTATTTAACACCACTTTCCTCTTTATTCATTTTATTCATTTTATTTAATTTATTTATAAATATTTAGCTCCTTGATTCTTCTATCAATATTTATTATGTTAATATTTCAATTGTTTTCCACTATTCTCCATTAACTTCTTATTTGATTAAACTAATTTATTAATATAACTTTAATGGATACTTTAAATTATTTTTAATTACTTTCCCGAATGCCTCAACTTTTAAATAATTTAATACTTAATCCTAAATGGATACTTTAAATTGTTTTGTATTTAAGACTACTTAACACTCATTTGATATTTTTTTTTCTAAGTAATACTATTCTATTAAAAGGAAGCGAACTAAAAATACATCGAGGCTCTGACCTCTGTGGTGCATAACAGAGTTATATCAAAATTCTCAAAAAAACTGACCTCGTTTGACCGACGAGGGCAAACCAACCCTAGTAAGTCTAAAAACTTAACTTAAAATACCCACATAGGGGTCCTAATTCAGAATAACTAGAAAACATGCAAGATAATTTGACAATGAATAGAATAAAAACCTCAGACAACATGGTCATGAAACCACCAACGAACGACAAGGCGACAACTGGCAATTGGATAATAGGTCTGGCCAGACCCCCTGGAAGTCCTCAGGGGTGAGCTCTTCAACAATGCAACATTCATATTCATACCAGTCGTCATCTTCTGCAGATGTGCCACACGGCATGACACTAGTCGCTTGTATGCCTACTGAGCTACCCGTGGCTGCATGTTTGCTGGACGTGTCATCCCAAATTCTTTCAACCGCCTTCATTCCACCTTATCGACCTGCAATATCATGCTTGCTTCCATCCATCTCCGCTTCTTGCCGAACACCTATTTTCCCTACCATCTGGTGCTTACCTAGTTCATGCTCATCCCTGTTGCTCTTAAGAGCCTTCTGTTGATCGTCGCTGGTCCTTTTCTCTGGTTCACTGAAATGGGTCTAAGCTCCCTGCTTATTTTGTAGACTCATTTCCTCAATGAAGGTAACAGAGACTATGACTATGATAATTGGACGAGTCAGAGTACTCTGGAAGCGAAATTGAGTTGAATGGTAAGAGGAGTGAGGGGAATGGGGAGATTTTTAGTTTGGGTAGCAACGTTCTCTCTCTGAAATCCATGAGCCGTTGACCTACCTCTACCACTGCAGGTATTAGGGTATCTGTCCGAGAAAGGACTATGGGAATGAATGGTGGAGGGGGAAGAAGAATCAAGGCTGGGTGCTGCGGGGGGGGAGAATGTTGCTACGTGGACTACCACCTCTTCGACTACGCATGCAATGTCGAGTGCGCACCATGACAGAATGGATTTCTGAGTTTTCTATTAGGGAGATAGAGATATCTTAAGGATTGAGTTGGCTGTTCAGAAGAAGAGAGGAGGAATCCTGAGCTTGATTTGGCACAAAATAGGGAATTTGGGAGAAGTGGAAGCCATTGCCCAGATTGATACAACTTAGGATCCAGCAACGCCTTCCAGTGAGGGTGCACAAACTCAGCTTCGTAGCTTGGGGGGCAAGAGCAATTTAGCAGGGGGGTGAATGAATTGTGAATAGCCAGGCCCATGGCCTTATTCTTGCTGCAATTTTCTTGACTGGAGCAACAAAGTAATTGTGCTTGTAGGTTGACAGGAACATGCCATAAATTGGCATGGAAGGGGACGCGGGTGGCCATGTGGCCAAGCCGCCTGCCATCCTTCTGTCTAATCATCCTTAACTACATCATTAACACCCGCATCTGCATAACACTTATTTGATATTACTTTTCTTTCTTGTCTTTAATAATTAGTGGAAATTCTACCCAAAACATTGGACGGATTAAAAATCCATTACACACGCATTCCAAAATTATGTTCAACATAATGATGGCTTTTCATATTGAAAAAGTATTTTTTATAAATTATAAATAATTTGTATAATAAACTTATTAATTAGGTTAATACTAATTTTTTGTAAGTGATATTGAGTAATAAACATTTAAAATATAAATAATTAATTAAGTTGTACAATAGTTCAATAATAAATTAATACAAACACATTAAATTAAATTTTGGTTTGATTATGTTTTCTTTTATCGAAAGTAAAGTACAAAAAATTTATTAAATTAATAAAATAAATGAAAAAATATTATAAAGAGTTTTATTCATTTAATATTTTTATTTAAAACAAAGAAAAAACAAAAAAATTAAACATAACCATATAATTAACTTTATTATTGTAATAAATAACAAAATAAGTTAATAATATAGTATCATATAATATGATATAGTTAACAATTACAATTTAAATAAGTTAATGGTAATTCTAAAAGCATTAATGAAAGAATGGATCTCAAAAGTAAAATTTGAGACCCTTACAGAAGAGGAACGAGAACTAGTGAATCTCCTAAATGATTGAGTAATGAATGAATTGGCCAAGTTACCAAAATAAGGAGAGATCGGACGGGACTGAGCGGAAGCGGAGCATGCGAGGCGGTTCAAACTAGGGTTTCAGTCCTGGCAGGCAGCGCTGCAGGACAGTCTGAGCGAATCGGGGACAACAGGCTGTGCAGGGTAATTGAAGCAGAGAGGGGCAGAAATGTTTTTCTCTCAGCGCCGCGGTAGAACTTCGAAGCGGCAAGGGCTGAGGGCAAAATGGAAAACCAAAAGGGGAAGGGAGAGATCCCCTCCTTTAAGAATATAGTTGCAGGAGAGGCAAGTGGTTCTGAAAATGGTAATGAGTCTAGGGAGAATAACAAGGAACCACCGGTGATGGGTAAACTATGGCAACTGAAGACAGGTGGAAAATGCCTCCCAAGGGCAAACAAGAAGCTTATATATGTAATACCCAACAACATGCCGGAGGAGTATACCAGTTATATGAAAGATCATGCCTTGATCTGTAAGTTTGCTGGGTACTGGCCAAATGGAAAAGAGCTACACAGATGGATCTATCAGAGATGGAAACCAAAGGGCCATATAGAACTGAAATTGGGCGCAAAAGGATTTTTCACGGAAATATTTGCAAATCTGGAGGACAAAGAAAGGGTCTTTGAGGAAGGACCATACTTCATGAATAATGCAGGCATGTTCATGAAATTCTGGGAGGGACGGTAAAATCCTGACAACGAAAGGATGCTGGAAGCCCCGATTTGGGTCAGATTGTTTGGACTTCTAGTAGAATTTTGGAACCCTAAAATTTTGGAAGGGATTGGCAACACCATTGGGGCTTTTATCAAGGTAGCTGACACAACAAGGAGAGGTAAGTTCACTTCTTATGCAAGAATCTGTGTATATATGAATATAGTTGAGCCCCTCCCAGAGCACATTGAGTTGGAATACCATGATTCGATATCGCAGCAGCCGCTGGACTATGAGCATATTCCTTTTAGGTGTCACCGCTGCCATCAATATGGCCACTTATCTAGGCAATGTCCCCTAACTGAGGAAGAAGATTACACAAGGAAATATGAGGGATAGCCTAAGGCAGCAGAAGGAAAGGAGGAGGCTGAGAAAGACTTCCAACAGATTATCAGGAAAAAGAAACCGATCAGAGAAGGAGCAAGAACGCCAATACATACACAATCACCAAACATCGAAAGTCAGAATAAGTTTAAAATTCTGCAACAAAATAATGAAGAAAATGAGGAGAATATGGCTGAAGGTGAAGACTTAGAAAATGAGCCTATGGATTTTTTCCAGGAATCAGGAGAAAAGAAGGTAGTACAAGGGGAAACAAGCAAAGAAATACCAGAGGAAGGGATAGAAACACAAAATAACCAGAGCCCAATGGAGACAGAACAGCAGCAAGCAAACGAGGCTGAGGAGGAAATAGTCATGAAGAAATTAATCTAGGAATGGAAGAACTTGGATGAAAGATTTATCCCAGATCAGCAGAAGCAAACGTATAAGGAAGCCTTTCAAAAATTTAAAGAAAGGAATAAAGGGAATATGGAGGATCAGGATGTCACTACAGGAGAACAGGGGAAAGAACAGTCGGGAATAGGCAGATCTGGCAAAAGCAGTAGAAAAAGAGGAAGAAAAAGACTGAACGAAACGATCCAAGTTGTTGGGGAAGTCCTGATTAATTCTGGTAAAGTGATACCTCTCTCTGAGGTATTTTCCTACCCTTCCAAAAAGTTTTAAATGATTATTGTCAGTTGGAAAATTAGAGGGTTGAACAGTAAGGGTAAACAGAGATATATGAAGGAGAAACTGAAAAAAGAGAAACCAATTATAATGATTCTACAAGAAACTAAAATTACTATGCAGCAGATGGAAGGTATTATTAAAAATAGTAAACTGAATTATCAAATCATGGGTCAAGATGCAATCAGCTCTGCTGGTGGCATCGCAATTCTTTGGAACCCAAATGATATAATTTTTGAGAACTGGACTAGCATGCCTAGAATCTTAACAGGGCTAGGGAGAATAGCGGGTACAAAAGAGAAGGTATTAATTTCAGGTGTGTATGGTCCCCATACCCCGGGAGATAGAGGAAATTTCCTTAAGAATATTCAAACAACTCGGAAACTGTATCTAGACAATGACTGGATAGTAGGAGGTGATTTTAATATAATAAGATCCCTTAAAGAAAAAAAGGGGGGCATAAGGAGAGCAGACCAGAGTATGGAATTATTTAGTGATACGATTGAAGGTCTGAGACTAGTTGATATACCAACCATTAATGGGATATTTACATGGAATAACAGGAGAGGGGGTAGGAACCAGATAGCTTCCAGATTGGACCAGTTTTTAGTCTCTGAAACAATAATGAATAGAGATGTTTTTATAGAAGCCAAGATTATACCAGCTCTTGGTTCTGATCACTAGCCAATTCGACTGGAAGTAGATATTAAGGCTAATCTAGGCAAGAAGCCTTTCAGATTTGAAACCTTTTGGCTTAGACACCCTGACTTTGTAGGAAAGATGGAGGAATGGTGGCAGCAAAGTACAGCCCAAGGGAGAGGTAAAATGCATACCTTCCAACTCAAGTTAAAAGAGTTAAAAGAGCAGATACAAAAGTGGAATAAGGAAGAATTTGGAAATATTTTGGAGGAAAAACAAAAACTGGAAACAGAAATGGAAGAAATTCAGCAAAAAATAATAAATTAAGGCCGAACAGAGGAAAGCTTCGTAAAAGAAGGAATAATTCTGGGGAAACTGGAAGAAAGAAGGAAACAAGAGGAAGTGTTATGGAGGCAGAAGTCCAGGATCAAATGGCTTCGGGAACGAGAGAGGAACACTAGATTTTTCCACCAAGCAATGGTTCACCATAGACAGAGAAACAGAATATTTTCAATCAAGAATGAAAACGGGGAAAGGGTTGTGGAGCAGGAAGGGATTGAAGGAGTGTTGATGGACTACCACAAAGGAATTCTAACGGAACCTCAATTGGATAGATCTGAAGCAATCAGGCAAATATGTAGAGTCATCCCCAGAATGGTTACTGAAGACCAGAACAAAGCCCTAATGAGAGCTGCTAGTCTGGATGAGGTGGAGGAAGTAGTGATGAGCATGAAGAAAGGAACTGCCCCTGGTCCTGATGGCTTTACAGTGGATTTCTATCAAGCGGGGTGGAATTTCTTGGGTAAGGAAATTCTGGATCTGGTTGAGGAATCCCGGATGAACCAAAAGGTATGGACTGCTCTTAACTCTACCTTTTTCTCTTTGATCCCTAAAATTGATAATTCAGAGGATGCCAAGGGCTTTAGACCCATTGCCCTTTGTAATGTTATTTACAAGATAATTTCCTCTCTCATGGCTAAAAGGCTAAAACCGTTGCTAGAGAAATTAATATCCCCAGAGCAAACTGGATTTGTGGAGGGACGCCAAATCCTGGATGGATTAGTAGTTACCCAAGAAGTTATCCATTCTATGAAAACTAAGAAACAAAAAGGAATGATGATAAAACTAGATTTGTCAAAAGCCTATGACAGAGTCAGTTGGCAATACTTAGAAGAAATCCTGAGAAGCTTTGGCTTTAGTAACAGATGGATAAGTTGGGTTCTCAGTTGTATATCAACCCCCAATTTCTCAATATTAGTAAATGGCACTCCTTCTAAGACCTTTAAGGCATCCAGAGGAATTAGGCAAGGCGACCCTATCTCGCCTTTCTTGTTCATTCTTGCTGCCGAAGGTTTGGGCAAATACCTTAAGCAAGCGAAATTTGCTGGTAATATCAAAGGGCTCAGGTTATGGGGTAATGATTTGCCTATAACTCATCAACAATTCGTTGATGACATTATGCTGTTCGGGGAACCAACTGTGCGGGAAGTGAGAAACCTGAAAAGGGCTCTTGACTTATTTGCGGAGGCTTCTGGCATGGAAATAAATAGGGACAAATCCTGCACCTTTATATTTAATACAGTGGAGACAGTGAAAAGGCACTTATCCAGATTGCTTGGATTCAAACAAGGAGATCTCCCAACAAAATACTTGGGTAATATCCTTGATTACAACTCAAAAAGATTGAAGAATTGGCAGGGGATCCTTGACAAATTAACAAATAGAATGGCAAACTGGACCTTTCGAACCTTAAATATTGCTGGAAGGATTGTTTTGGTTAAATCTGTATTACAAGAAATCCCTATATATCCCCTTTCAGTTATGGCAGTTCCTCAAGGAGTCTGTGTCAAGATGAGAGAAATACTAAGGAAATTCATTTGGGGTGGGTCCTCCAACCAGAAGAAGTGGGCCTTAGTTTCCTGGAAGAATTTGATAAAACACAAGGAGGAGGGAGGTCTGGGTCTAAGGGATCCGAGTAAGCTCAATAAAATTCTTGGTGCTAAACTATGGTGGCGTTGGTTGAGAGGGGGTAATGATCTATGGAAGCAACTTTGGAGGTATAAATACAATATGCCCTCATCAACGGAGGAAATTTATCGCATACAAGAAACCCCGAGGGGTTCGAATGTATGGGAGTTAGCCAGTCAAAACCGTGACATAGTAAACCAAAACATCTTCTGGGAAATCACAGCGGGAAAAGAAGCTAATTTTTGGGATGAGAAATGGCATCAACGGGAGAAAATGAACAGTATCCAAGGCATTCAGGATATTCAGAACAAAATTGGGAACAATTACAGATATATTAAAGATTACTGGAAAGAAAACGAAGAGGATGGGATCTGGAGGAAGTGGAAATCTTTGGAGGACTGGTACATTGAGACAAACCAGGAACAACAGGAGGTTTTTTGGAAGGAAATGGAATCCCGAAAAGTTAAAGTGAGAACAGGACAAGATATCATCAGATGGGGAAGTCAACAAAAGGAACTTTCACAGTCAGAGAAGCATACTATTTGACAGATCAGCAAGCTGCCTCGGAAAGAACCCAGGAATGGAAAATCTTCTGGGGAAAAAGTTGGTGGCTGAAAGTTACTATTTTTGCATGGTTGGTAGCCAATCATAAGATCTTGACTTGGGATAAGCTCCAGCAGAAAGGCTTCAATGGTCCCTCAAAATGCCACTTATGCAATAGAGAGCTAGAAACAAAGGAACATATATTAATTAATTGTGACTATACCAGAACTCTTTGGAGGGAAGTAGGGAGGCTATTCTGCAAACCTGGAAAGTATCTGAAAGAAAATGGAGAGATAATCTTCCTATGGCAGAATGAAAATTCCAATGCAGAGTGGTGCGGAGAGCCTGGGACCTCATGGCAGGATTCGTTCTCTGGATGGTGTGGAAGGAACGTAACCGGAGAATTTTTCAGAACAAAGGCAAAAATTGGGAAAAGATATGGAAACGGGTTGTCCTTCTCACCAGAGAAACGATATTAGTGGAAAGATGGGTGATGGAGGATTGGAAGGCGGATCCGGGAGAGGATCACATTCTCAAATCGTTAAACATAAATTTCGAGATGGTCCATAATAAATAGCCTGCGAGGATCACCACAAGTAATCAGAGCCAGGACAGGTTTGAATATCCTAAAGGTAATTTCGTCAAATTAAACTTTGACGGGGCTTCGAAAGGGAATCCAGGGAACACTGGATTTGGAGGAATCTTTAGGGACAGCTAGCAGAATACCAGATGGATTTTTGTGGAGTGGGGAGGAGAAATGACTAATAATGAGGCTGAGCTATGGGCTGTCCACCAGGGCCTTCAAATCGCAATACGCAACGGTTATAGAAACCTGGAGATCGAGGGGGATTCCCAAATGGTCATCGAAACATTGAAAAAGATTAATAATGGTAGAAATTGGGAATAGGTCACTAGCAGCTGGCGAATAGCTGGCATCGTTCAGGACATTGCAAAATTACTAAAAGGTGTGGACTACAAAATCTTCACCCATGTAAAACGAAACGGGAATCGGGCAGCGGATTTTCTTGCAAACTAGGGTTGTAAGGGTTGAGCTGGCAAGATAGATAGCATGTGGAGAACAAATCAATTTAATGAGGAATGGAAGGAGATGGACAATATTATAAATCATGACCATGACCAGGCCTCGCAGGATCATCATGAATAGGATTCCACCGCGAATTGCAATACTTGTGCAAAATACTGGGGACAGACAGAATTTGGGTCAGACAATAAATGAGTGTCAGAAAGGACCTGGGGAGGAGATCAGTGATCACCATGCGAGATCATATCGGGAAGGTGCGAAAACAGAGAGGAAAAATCCACCTCATAAAAATCCAATCATAGTTTGGAACTGGCGGAGAGGAGGAAAGTACATGTCAGTGACCTTAAATGGGAATAAATCTAACAAGATTGTTGATAGGAAATGCGATGATCGGAATAACAGATGGCAGGGTAAGGACAATGGGATAGATAGGAGGAGCGGGATAAGGGACTTTATATCAGCCTGCATGCAAAGCCCCCGGCACCAAGAGAATACAGTTAACATCCGCAGAGCGAGAGGAAACATAGGTCCATCGAGAGCCTCCCGTGCTAAGCGTAGTTGTTCACCTATGAGCTGTATTATGGAAACTAGAAAGAGAGCCAGGTTAGCGGAAGAGATGGAAGCAGAGCGAATCAGAGAGCAATACAGGAAGGGGAAAGGGGTGATGAAAGAAGAGAAAGTGGAGGAAATTTATGAAATCCTTGACGTTTCTGATGAGGATGAAAGCAGAGAGCAAAGTATGAACACAGAGGAATGGGAGCAGTACGCTATGGGCATCAGCCAGCGGAGCCGGCGGGGCAGAAGGGTACCGCGCCGAGGGCGGCAGACAAGGAATAGACAAGCAGACCGCGAGGCAGAACCAAACAACGGGCAAGGCAGCGAGGCGAATAGAGCTCGTGGAGGTAGGGGATAAAGGCCAGAACAGAGTAGGAGACCAGCCAGAAGGGCCAGACAGACTTTTGAACAGAAAATCCAGTAAGCTAAGAGAGCCTACTCTCAGAAT
Organism: Pinus taeda; assembly: GCA_000404065.3. Lineage (NCBI taxonomy): Eukaryota > Viridiplantae > Streptophyta > Pinopsida > Pinales > Pinaceae > Pinus > Pinus taeda. Next base: position 101,510 of record APFE031060989.1, on the reverse strand, counting down.
ACCAGTCCCAGAATCAGGAGGATTATCCAAAACATGGAAAAAGAAGCTATTCAAGCCCAATCCGACTCGGAGATGGAGGACTCGGAATTTCTGGTGCATGACCCCAGCAATACGAGAGGCAGAATGTCCCTGTTTAAACAGTCTTTACACATTTACTGGGTGATGAAACGGTTATTAGCTAAGGCTCTGGAGCATGCTGCTACTGAAATGGCAGAGTTGGCTCAGGGAGTCCCCAATTTGAGGCGGGAGCTCCGTATAATGCAAATTTCCATGGAAATGCAGGAGAAAAAGTTAGATGAAATCCAGCAGATGCTTAAAGACGGTTAGAAGCGGAGCAACAAAGAGATCTCACCGAATCTAGGAGATGCAGCTGAGTAACTTATGTTTTAATGTTCTCTTTTTTTATGAATCTGCGGCATATAGATAGACTAGACAGGTTTCATAGTTTTGTAGTAGATAGCTATCATGTGTATATCAGTAGAATCAGAACGTGGAATGATTGTGTAGTTTATATAGCTTGGAAAAACAGACTGTGGTATTTCTTTTTTAGGTCTGCGGTTAAAAACTTTAGGTGGATGCCCTACTCGGTTTCCCCTTGTGGGCGTGTAGATGGTTCCACCAATACTGCTGTAATTTTTTGACCTGATAATAGAAAAACAAGAGTAACACCTTTGCCTACAAAAAAAAAAAAAAAAAAG
>APFE031060989.1:47239-69079 GCA_000404065.3 Pinus taeda | reverse complement strand
ATCCGGGATCGTTTTGTTCTTTCAAAGAGTAACTCAATCCGAGGCTGTTTTGCCCAAGTAATGCTCGGTAGTATAGTGCTCTAATGAATTGAAAGGAAACAGATACTAAACTATAACTGAATCAACTCAAGGAGAAAATCACACAAATCAATCTGATCAGTCAAGGGTACGGAACCAATAACCCTTCCCTTTAGAAACTGATAAAGAAGAAAACCAAAGCAGAGGCTTATGGATCTGGGAGTCGGGCAACGTCTTGCTGGCTCACAACAGTCTTAAGCCTGCTATCACTCGAAAGTAACAAAAGCGAATAAGCGAAAGTAAATGGAACAACAATTATGAAATGGAACAGCAGGAATCAAATGGAACAGCATAGGTAAATGGAACAGCATAAGTAAATGGAACAACAATAATCAAAACAGCATAAATAAATGGAACAGCAAACAGGAAACGTCAATCATATGGAACAGCTAACTCAATTGGAACAGCAACCTTAAACAGATGCACACATTCTAAGCTATTACAACAATCTGAGAGTAATGTATGACGTGACTATTTCTGAACAGAGTAATATTGTCTTCAAATCTCGTGAACACGTATTCTATATGAATCCAACGATGATACCAGTCATACCAATACCGGGATGCAAGTCAGAGAAATTCACTTTAGATAATACAGAGACATGAATGAAGAAACTTATTCAGATTCAGAAATTAACTGAAGAGCATAGTCTATCATGTAAAAGATATATCAGATTGCTGGAACAAAGGAAATAATCAAACCACACTAATCACCGTATGATACAACAGCGAGTGACCGTCGGAGCTGGGCCCTTGGCTACCAATGGTACATCGCTTAAAGTTACTTCAGATGCAGAGGCAAAGTGAACACAAAGTTCTTTATATTGATTGCATTAACAAAGATACACAAGATCAAGTCTCAACAAAACTTAATGCTCAGAGTTGTTCCAAACCGTGTAATTACAATATATTTGATCCTCTCCCCCCGCTCAATGGCGTGGTATCTTTATATAACAGAAATGACGGAGATATCTAGATACAAAAGATAAGCTAAAGCAGCGATCCCTCAGGATCAGAGATCCTGAGGGATTCGCTAATCGTTTAGTTCTTCTCATTCCTTTCTTGCATTCTCCGTCTTGGCGTCCACGTTCTTTTCCCTGGATCATTCGGCTCTAATTTTACTTGATCGCGTCCGCATCCGGTTTCCTAGCGAGGGGACAGCAGTTGCTTTCCTTCTGCTTCCGGTTTCTGCTTGATGATCCCCTGTTTCCGCGTCCTTCTGCATAGAAAACATCGATTAATGGTAATTGAGCTTCGTTCGTCCATTTTCACACAATTTATCAAAATCCTTTTATTCTTTAGACTTTAAATGCAGAAAAGGTTAGGAAACTTATTAGAAAACCACTAGATTACTATTCAAAAAGCATACCTTTCAAACGCTCCACAACTCCACTGTAGGGATATCAGTAGCTGTAAGATTTTCAAGATGGACCGAATCATGAGACGATACGCTCCCATGAGCCGAGATCACATTCCAGGTTTTCCGAATAAGATGCCCAAGGTAGATTGGTCAAGGAATCTGCCTACGTTCAACGATGATGGTAAGAAAGATGTTGCTTTACATTTGGTTAGATTTCACATGCATATTCGCAAGTTGAATGCGAATTTTCCTGAAGATTTCTTGATGAAGATATTCCTGGCCACTCTCGAAGGCGAAGCCCAATCTTGGTATGAAAATTTGCCGCTGGCCTGTATTTACTGTTTAAAGGATTTTCATGCTCTATTCATTGAAAGATATCAAGTATCTTACCCATCATTAAAATTAGTTCATCACTGTTGCAAACATGCTTCTACTTTTATTGAAAGCCTTGAGCAATATTATGACGATGATAATTTCATGGATGATGAGATCAGGGAAGCCCTATATGAAAATCCATTTCAGCAGCATAAAGACGATCAGGAAAATTTGCAGCAGAATCAAGATCAGTAGGTTGAAGATGGCCACATGGCTGAAAATGATGAAGGAGAAGGTTTTATTCCAGATATGTCCATAGAAGAAGACAACATGCATGAAAGTCAAGTTTCAATTTCAGAATGTGATAAAGTCAAGTCAGCCATTTCAAATCTGGATTTAGATCGTGATGATGAAGAAAACCTTGTTCTGAATCCCATGAAGGAGAGCTCTATTGTTGAGATCATATGGAATGAAGAAGCAATCCAGTCAGTTCATGAAAAATAGAATGAGATCTTTGTGCAAGTAAGTGATGAATCTCCTTTCAATAACTCAGTAATAAATGCTAGTCTGAATGCCCTGTCATATGAAGATAATTACTGTTTAAGCAGAAGAAAACAAAAGGCATTGTCTCCTTTGTCTGAAGATGAGATAGATATACTTTTGAGAGGTCTTGTTACAGCCCAAGCTATAGCAGATTTGCAATGCACGCATAGTGAGGAAATTGTGGGTGAAACTTCTTCTTCTTTTGAAAAAGATGACTCTCTTGTAATCAATTGTGTATATCAGCAAATAGATATTATTTTCTTTCACAAAGATGATAAGGTTGTCATGTTTGATAATCTTGAAGATTGTTTTTTGTTTAAGAATGACCTTGACCATGAATATGAGGAGTATGAGCTTGAGAGAGACAATATGCCAGGATTTCTCATGGTCAAGGAACCTACAGCTAACACTCAGATGGCAGAAGCATATACTTCTCTGTGCATTCCTATCCCTCGGAAATCAATTGTTCTTTCAGATCAGAATGAAGGGATTACTTGTATTTTTGGTTTGGATCTCAAGACAAGATAGTGCTTCAGGATTATCAAGATCCCTTCGGCATCCTTTTGCAAGCACTAGAGAAGATAAATGTTGCCTGGTTCATTATCATAAGCCTTGGTTTCAGTGGTTATTATGAGTTGCCTACATGTACATCATTCTGCCCGCTCGAGAAAAGTGAGAGCGGAAATTTGGTATGTAGCCATCTATTGGATTGGTTACATTGGAAATCTCATTATACATGATTTGTACATATTTCATTAGTATGCAGGTGGTTGTCATCATGATTCCAAATCTTGATGGATTGCTGCCTTTTTTCCAAAATCTTTGTAAAGTCTTGTTTTAAGTCAGTCACGAGTCATTTGTGTTTGGTCTGTTGAGTCAGTTTTTTCAAGTTATTTCAGTTTTCCATCGAATCCGTTTTAGTCAGGTTTCAGTCATTTTTTAGTCAAGTTTTCATTCAATAAATGTGTCAAAGGTTTTGTGTTATCCATTCAAATGATGACTCCATCGCTCAATGGATGAAGGCACTGGTATGCTCTCTCAAAGATCTGTCGTTCTTGGCACCTCCAAGGAGCTAATATCCCCATTGGAGCCAATGTTAATTTCAGTCTTTCCAACCTTCCTCCAGTGATCAAATATGCTCTTACAAAGTGGTCTCAGAGTGTCAAGGTCAAATTTTTTCATTTTAGTGAGTCTTCAAGCAAAATTTGGTCACTAGGCATTAGGTCTAGGGTTCGATTTCACTCCTTTCAAAGTTGCCCAAATGTCAGTCTATGTCACTATTCAGTTGATTCTATCGTCATTCAGAAGGTTGTTATCATCATGTCAGGTTCCATTGGGTCATTTTACACCTTGTTCATGCTTCAGTTGTGCCTAGGTAAGGTCATTTCCCTCTCCTAGGGTTTTGAAAGCAATTTCTCTTGGATGGTCAAATCATTAGCAAAACTTGTATCCAGATGTTCATACACCTTCCACTATCCTTAATGTACCTTATCAAACACCTCCTACCACTGAAATCTCCCAAATTCCTCATTTTGACACAAACCCTAGTTTCTTGCTACAACTTGGCAATTTTCTAGGTTGGACCTGTGTTTTGCCCTTTTGGACCCCTTCCCCTCACTCAATCTCTGAGATTCCACTTTCCCCTGCTTTCTAACATCACTCCCTACTTCCAAAAATTTCCCCAAGAATTTAGAAGCCCCTTATCCCCTTCATTTCATTTCATTTCGACAAAATCCCTTGTTTCACACATCGGGATAAGTTTCACTCAAAACATGTTCCAGAGCACTCAAAGATGAATTTTAAAAAGCTGAGAGAGGTTTCTGTCCAAAACAAGCCAAGGAAAAAAAACATCCTTCATGTTTTACACAGGTATCATGGTTTTAGGGAAATGTCAAAAATACCGTTGCCTCGGGAGAATTGATGCACCTCTAAAGTGACCTTGGGAAAATCAATTTTTCTCATAGCTTGCTTGGCCAAATGACTTTCTTGATGAGTCAAATGATAACTAGACACAAAGAGCTTTCCAATGCACTATCATGAGCTCCATTTGGAGCTGAGTACGGCATTCAATAGTTGACTGCAACAACACTCTGCCTTGAAGCAGCCTCATTTGGCACATTTTGACCAGTCTTGGGAGATTTGATTTTTGACGAGGCAAATAAACTCCAAATTGAAGAATTCCAGTTGGGTTGGAAATTAGACTCAAGGCACTTTCCAAAGAGCTATCTTTCACCGGATTTGGACATTGGGAAGGCCTCCAAAAGTCTCCTGCAAAAAGTCACTATGCCAAGCTCTATGTGCCGCACGCCTCAAGCCGAGTGCGTCGCGTGCCTCCTTGTGCGCCGCGCGCGACCCATAAGATTGGGAGGTACAAATCAAAAATGGCTTGTAGTTTTAGATTTTTCATGGATAATCATAAATGTTGGTACTTGGACAAGAAGTATGGGTGAGTTATGGGTCCCAAAAGGTCAAAAAACATGCAAAACAATGACCTCACTGCCTCTATTTTGACACACAGGAAGTAGCCTTGGGAGAATGCACTTTTGGAGGGGCAAATGGACACCAAATTAGAAAATTCCACTTGGGTTGGAAATTTGACATCTAGGGCTTTCTAACGAGCTATCATGAGCTCAATTTGGATGCCAGGAAGTGCCCCGAAATTAGGCTGAAAGGTGTGCGATGCATAGAGCTCACGCGCGCGGCACATAGAGATTCTTGGTCAGATTTTCACCTTCCAGCTCAGAATTTCGGCGAGTTATGACTAGCTTCACCCCTTGATGTGATTTTTGACCTAGCTTGATGTAATTGATTAAACATGATGTAATTTTGACACTTAGTTACTTGTTCTAGAAGATTCATTCAACAAAGGGTGAAAATTTAATGAATGAATTGGTTTCCTACCTTATAGAGGCAAGTTGTTTTGACTGCCTAGATTGTAGTGCTTTCTTTAGAGTTGGTTTAAACAGCTCCTAGGATGATGAGCTAAACCCCTAGAGGCAAGGGAATGGGTTGGCTTGCCTATATTATGTATTTTCTAAGTCATTTTCAGAAGTTGGAGAGGTTGGACACTTGGGATTACTTTGGCATACTATTGTACATATTTTCTCTGCATTTTTGGCTAAGGAAAGACCAGGGTTTTGCAACACTATTTGAGATCCATGTGGCTTTATGTTTTGATGGTGTGCTTCTTTTAGTAATTGTAAGTTGCTATGTGTATCATTTTCCTTCTTTCATCCGCTGCAATTGAACAAATGAAGTGTTGAGGTAGAATCCATCGACGGTTATGCTCTGCCTTTAAGTTTGTTTAATTTTCCATGTTTTCATCTATTTAAGGAGAATCCTTGAAAGTTTCTTTCTCTCCTTAGCTCCTCACCAGTCTGATCTACCCATTCATTCCCTTTGAAAGCATCAAGACGATCGCCTACCTTGCCCCAAATAGACCTCTGCAAAAACTGTGCCTCATCCCCAAGCCCAAATTTTCCTTTCCCTGTTTCAACACAAAAAACCCTAAAAAACTCAAATCAAACCTTTGTACTTCATACCTAGCCTAACATTAGCTTCTATTTCAGTCATCTCGAGTCTCATCGATCATCTTTTGCCGAGATTTACCCGGAGAGAGCCCTCTCCTGTCCTCGTAGGGCTAGCTACGAGGCTGAGCGTGGTTTGATGTAGCCTTGAGTTTTACCTTATTTCAGCCTAAGATAGATTTGAATGCTAACAGCACCCAACAACCCACAACAGAATGGGATGGTTGAGAGGAAGAACCATAGCATTGTGGGATCAGCAAGGGAAATGTTACATAATTAAGGGCTACCTCTGCATTTGTGGGTTGAGGCAGGGAACATAACAGTGTATTTGTAGAACTAGATTCCTCATCATATTCTTGGCACAATTACATCGGAGGAGGATTTCTCAGGGAGAAAGCTAGATGTGTTGCACTTTAGGATTTTTAGAGCCTTTGTTTACTACGATATCTCCAAAGAATCAAGGAAGAAGCTAGATCAGACAATATAATTGGGGGTATTTGTGGGTTACAAAGAAACTCCCCAAAACTATTGTGTACACTTCCCATCCCTCAAAATGATAGTTGTGCAAAGTGATGTGAAATGATGAAGACAAAGAGATGCAGTGCTCTTTGTTAGGACCCTATAATGTACCTTTTTTCTCATACTTTTTGCTATCATTACATCCTTTTGCTACTCACATTTAACCCTTCATTATAACATTAATCTATTTTTCCAAAGGTATAAAACATTTCTTCTCTTTGTTATATGTTTAACTTGTTTTACATGTAAATTTACATTACCTTCATACTTAACCACTAATCGGAAATATATAGTTGCTAAAATAGTTTGAAGACTGCAATTAATCTATTGTTGTTGCTTAAAGACCACGTTGCTGAAACAGTAAACAGTACGCAAATCCCGATGCTGAAATAGTCCATGATCTGTGATGTTGAAACAGTCTGTGATCTGCGATGCTAAAACAGCCTGTGATCTACGATGCTGAAATAGTGTTTCATATACAGCAGTAACAAGAAAGGATAATTAAAGGAGTTGTTAAACTGGCTGCAATAGCTGTACCTCAAAGCCAACACGATTACAACTAGTGTAATAGCATTTTGCTATGGAAGATTGGAATATCCTATTCCAGCATAGAAGATTATATTAGACTAAGAATAGGATATGTATGTACACATGTAATCATTGTATTAAGAGGATTTCTCCTCTTTAAATAGAGGAGAAATCAGCATTAGAAGGGGATGACAGAATACGGAATTACAGAGAAGGGCGTGTTTATTCTTATTGTAACATGTTACATTTGACAGATGAATAAAAGATCACTTTGAGCATTTCTTCTTAGTTCCCATTCATTTCTACAGAATATTGTGAGAAGGAGAGGGCCCACCTTCCTCACAAGATTCACCCATAGTTCTGTAGTGTGTTAATTCTTGTTTTCATTCATGCCTTGTTAGAACTCTTCTATATGTTGCTGAAACTCTGTTTCAACTGATTGTTGCATCTATTTCATACAATTCACTCCTAGGTAATTGTTGTTTAGTTCAATTGGTGATTCTATTTGTCGAATGAGTTGCTGAAAGTGTGATGGTTGGAGGCAAATGCTGAAGATTCCTACTTTGGGGAATAGGGTCCTGTTCACTGTTACAGCATAGTTAGTCTTTTCTTTTGCAAGTTGTTGAAAGGTTCCTTTTTCCTAGGTTGTTGTTTCTTAATATAATCCAAGATTCTTCTGATAATTGTTTTCCTTTGAATCTTGAATTCTACAACAGAAAGATTGCTTTTACTGTAATTCAAAGTAGAGCTTTAGTCTGATTCAAAGCAAGGTGTGAATAGTGTAACTTTTACTACAACTTTGGATTGCTTTTGAGATTGAGAATATACAGTGTGTGATTGCCTTTGAAATAAACAGACTTCCTTGGGTTGACAATTTATGTAGCACTTGAATCTTTATTAAAATAAGCAATTATAATGACCAACATTTTGGCGCCATTGTCGGGGAAGGCAATTATAGATTTCAAAAGAATTTATTTTTTTCTTTCAGATATACAGATTGCATCAGAGGATGCAGAGCCCCCAAGAAAACTAACCCTATAGGTGGAAGGGGTAGAGGAAGAGGAGGAGGAAGAAAGATTTTTATTGACGAGATTTTATCAAAATCTGAATTTTCTGTTCCTCAGCGACCAAGCTCTCAAAAACCAAAGCCTCAACCTTCCTTCCAAGCGAAATTTGAAATAGAGAAAGAGATTTGGAGCGCTGAAATAGTTGAGAAACTAGCAAGGAAAATTGAGGATCAACCAAGTGAAGTAGGGGAACAAATAGAAGAAATCATGGAGGGGTATAACGAAGAACTACTCCATGAAGAATAAGTAGAAGGAGAGGTAAACGATGAAAACTCTTTTCCTACCTTCGGATTTCCCATTAGTGATCTTCCTAGAGGAGCAGCTCCTATGAAGAATATTCCACTTTTAGCTTTACCTAACTTTCATGGTTTATCTTCTGAAGATCCTAGTGAATTCCTTTTTGAGTTTGATATATTATGCAGAAGTTATGATTACATTACCAATGCTCAAAAATTAAAGCTATTTTCAGCAACATTAAAAGGAAATGCATTAAGATGGTTCATGAGTCTTGGAGGTCATGTAATCACAGCATGGGACCAGATGAAACATAAATTTCTGAACAAATATCAAGACTATTGTTGAATGAGAGAAAAAAGAGAGGAACTATTCAATATGATACAGAAAGAGGATGAAAATCTGGAGGAATTTGTGGAAAGGCTACGGTATAATCTACAAAGATCCAGTCACCCCGATGTAAGTAAAAAAATTCTTAAAACAATATTATTAAAAGGAGTAAGGGATGATAGTCTAGATATGCTAAATATGCTTGGTAAAGGGGACATATCTAAAGAATCATATGATGAAATTATTAACCTCTGTAAAAGATATTCAAGAGGAGCTGCAAGGAATAGATCAAACAATAGGGATACCACATTTTGAAGAGTTCAAAAATCAGCTAGCGGAGGAGCAACAAGAGCCGAAATAGGTAATTTACTTGAAGATTTTAAAAATGAAACGTTAAGTTCTTTTGCTTCACAAATTGACACCTTTTAGATTAAAAAGAAAAAAGCCAAAGCAGAAGCAGCTCTGTCCATATTTTGTCCCAAATGCAGAAAAAAGCACCCACTAAGGGAATGCCCATTGGACAAAATGCCAATCTGCACCCTTTGTGATAAGGATCATGAAACACAGCATTGCCCTTCTTTACCAGGAATCAAAACAGCATTACAACTAGCCGAAGAAGAAGCTAAAGCTATCTATCTGTTGACACAGAGAAGGCAATGGCAACTACGAGGACAGGGTATGAATCCTAATGTGCCATTTACATCTTCTAATTGTTGAAATAATTATCCTTCTTTTAGTCAAGCAAATTAACCTCCCTTTAACCAAATTCAATACCCACCCTTCAATCAAATGAATTACCCACCCATGCAACAAACAAACCCTCCCTTTGTAGACCCAACAATGTGGACTCCTTAGCCTCCACAACAACAACCTCATTTTAACTAGTGGAATCCAAATTGGAGAGGTCAACAACCCCCGTTTCCAAATCAATTTCCTCAATTCCAGCAACCACTCCCTTTACCATCAGGTGCTCCACTGAATAATCAAATGATGCGGCCCCAACTACCTGTACAACCTAACCCCAACCCCGATAATAAGGCTATGCAGTTTATTGATATTCAAATGCAGCCTATAATTTTTGTTTTCCCTATGGAATGCAATGATATTCATTTATGATTTGGGAAAATAGTAGAACCTATCATTGATGATGTTACCTCTTCTGATTCTGATAAAGAAGAAATAAAAAACCACGATTCACCTGAAGAGGTACAACCACCCTCTAATACTGTTGCTGAAACAACAGAACCACCATTCCCTAAGCATTTAGCTTTGACTAAAACGCTTGAGCCACCTGCTTTCAATCTTCTAGGGGAATTACAAAATCTCTATGCTGAAATTCTACTACTACAAGCACTAAGAGATGTACCAATTTATGCCAGAAACTATGTGAGACATTTGTGTTAAGAAACCTGATAGGAAAACTAAAGATCCCCTCACAGTTCATGTCATCGGTGATCTGTTTGCACTAATGTTGGGTAAAGCCCCTCTAGTAAAATATGGTGATCCCGGCCATCCTACTTTCACAGTGAAAATTGGAAAAACAGTAATTCCTCGAGTTCTGGTAGACCTAGGCATTGCTATCAATATTATGACTCTTGAAACTTCACAACTGTTATAACTGAAGAATGGAATCAGAGATACCCCAACCATTCTAGAATTAGCTTACCTTTCTAAAATGAAACTGGAAGGAGTTATTGAATACCTAATCATCTCAGTTGTGTCTCGAAATTATCTAGCTGATTTTGTGGTATTGCAACCTAAAACAAAGTTGGGGGGTCATCTTGTAATTTTGGGTAGGCCTTGGCTAGCCACAACAGATGCCTTTATCAGCTACAGATCTGGTTCAATGACGATTTCCAATGGATATGAGACCAAACAGCTTACTCTCTACCCTCACGCTAATGAATCAAACTACTCAACCTATCTTGACTATCGGATAAGCTTTAAGCCTTAAACATGCCACTGAGGACGAAGTAATTAATAATTTTATTTGTGAACCCTCCTTTGTGACTCCAGGAACACATAATCAGCTAGCTACACTTTTTGAGTCAGATTCCCAGGAAAAGTTTAATTCTGAAGACCTACCTCAAACATCAGCTACCATCTCCTCTAAAAGTATACCAGTAGAAATTGAACCTGGCAAAATACTGAATATAAACTCCAACTTGACAGTTGCTGAAACACAACAATTAATGAAGTTACTTCTTGAAAATAATGAAGCATTCACGTGGGACTATACAGATATGAAGGGAATCTCTCCTGAATTATGTACTCACGCATCTATATCAAGGAAGATTATTAACCGATCTATCAACCTCAATGACGAATGAACCCTAATTTAAGGGAAATTGTTAAAGAGGAACATCAAAAATTTCTTAATGCAGGGTTTATATATCTTATATCTGACAATGAATGGGTTTCCCAATTAGTAATAGTTCCTAAGAAAAACAAGAAATGGAGAGTGTGTGTAGATTATAGAGCCTTAAATAAAGCCACTCAAAAAGATCACTTTCCATTACCATTCATTGATCAAGTGTTAGATAGTTTGTCAGGGAAGAAATTCTTCTCTTTCTTAGATGGTTTTAGTGGGTATAACCATATCAGAATTGCACCCCAAGACCAAGAGAAGACCACTTTTGCTAGCCCTTGGGGAACCTTTCCTTATGGAGTCCTCCCATTTGGGTTATGTAATGCACCAACAACCTTTCAAAGAGCAGTTATAGGAATCTTTTCAGATATGATTAATGACTCTATGGAAATTTTTATGGATGATTTTACCCCTTATGGTGTCGTTTTTGAGGAGGCACTACAAAATCTTGAGAAAGTACTTAACCGATGTATATAAGCCCACCTCTCCTTAAGCACCGAAAAATTTCATATGATGACGACTGAAGGAGTGGTACTTGGAAATTTTATTTCATCTCAAGGAATTAAGGTAGATCCATCAGAGATACAAGTCATTGAGAATCTTCCTCTTCCCAAAACCCAAACAAAAGTGAGAAGCTTCTTAGGACATGCTGGATACTACAGAAGATTTATCAAAAAGATTTCCAAAATAAATTCTCCTTTGTTTGTTACTAATGAAAATTTTTGAATTCAAGTGGACTAATCTTTACCAGGAAGCATTTGATGCACTTAAACATCAGTTATCTACATCTCCTATTCTAAAGGGACCTGATTGGGCACATCCCTTTCATATATCAATTGATGCTTTGGAAACTGCAATTGGAGCTGTCTTAGGACAAGAGGAAAATAATCTTCCCTATGCTATATATTTCATTATTAAGAATATGACTCCTGTTGAACTTAACTACACAGTTACCGAAAAGGAATTTTTAGTAGTTATATATGCTATTAATAAATTTCGACATTACATCACTAGTTATTCTACTTTTGTCCATACTGATCACTCAACTATTAAATACTTTATGAACAAATTCGTCACAAATGCTCAAGTCACCAGATGGTTATTAATATTGTATGAATTTGATATTACAATTGTAGATCGACCAAGAAAAGAAAATGTAGTTGTTGATTTTCTTTCTCGGTTAACACTTGATGATAATACTCTAGTAGATGATTCCTTTCCTGAGGAATATTTATTTGAAGTATGCTCACTCACCATGTTATGCAGACATTGCTAATTATTTGGTTGCAGGGAAGTTACGACCACACCTATCCCACCGAGAGAAAAGAAAACTCATTCAAAAAAGTGCTAGGTATACCTGGATAAATGCGTGTCTTTTCTACACAGGACATGCTCAAGAAATCTGAAGATGCATTAGAGAAGATGAAGTTTATGATATACTAAAAGCTTGTCATGATGGCCCTTGTGGAGGGCATTTTTTTGACAAAAGAACGACACATAAAATTCTCACGATGGGGTATTATTGGCCCTCACTTTTTAAGGATGCAAAGAAATATGTTTGGACCTCTGACAACTATCAAAGAATGGGTCAGCCTAATCATAGAGATGAAATGCCATTAAACCCCTAGGTAGTACTTGAACCATTTGAGAGATGGACCTTAGATTTTGTAGGACCCATTAACCCTCCATCCAATTAAAGAGTTTATATATTAGTCTACACAGATTATATGACAAAATGGGTGGAGGCTAAAGCACTCCTTAGAGCTACTGAAGAAGTTGTTCTAGCTTTATTATTTGAAGAAATATTTGTCAAATTTCGAGTGCCTAGAGAATTAGTCACAGATGGAGGACCTCCTTTCACCCCTCATGGTTTTAAAGCCACCCTTCAAAAATATCATATTCTCATAGAATGACTACACCATACCACCCCCAAGCTAATGGACAGGTGGAAAGCACAAAGAAAGTAATAAAAGCCATTCTAACAAAAATAGTGAAGGAAGACCATAAGGATTGGTCTCAAAGGCTCCCTGAAGCATTATGGGCTCACAGAACTAATTGGAGAAACACTACATGATTCTCCCCCTATGAATTAGTATATGGTAAAAGTGTTGTTTTTCCTGTGGAATTTGAAATCAAAACCTTAAGGACTACTTTAGATGTTAACCTTGATTTGACTGATGCACAGACAGCTAGGTTAAACAACTTAATGAATTGGATGAAAAAGATTAGATGCCATTCATCAGACAACTATGATTCAACAACAAAGAACAAAATGGTGTGATAAAATCATCAAGCACAAGCAATTACAAAAAGGTAATTGGGCTTTATTATATGATTCTTGGTTTAAAGAATTTCAAGGGAAACTACGTACAAGATGGCTATGACCTTACGAAGTGGATACTATTTTCCCTAATGGAACAGTAATGCTCGTAACACCGTTATTAGTAAATGGTCATCGACTCCATTTGTACCAGTGCCCCATTTCCAAAGGAGATTTTAAGGCCACATGTGTGGTAGATTCATATTATCTATTTTTAGAGGAGCCTCTTGCCCCTCATTGCATTTCATTTTTTTGAATTTTATTTTTAGTATTAGATTAAAATTTCTTTTACTAATAATCCCTGCCAAGGGATGGCATGTTACAATTGATTCTTTTACAGATTCTCGATCCAGGAAAGCCCTACCAAGAAAGGACAATCTTACTACAAGTAGATCTAAGCTTCATCTTGTGAAGAATTTCTCCCACTCTATTCAATCCATTCATCTTCAACATCCCCATCATTCATTCCCTCACATTTCTTTCCCTATCCCTATTTCCCCATCTTTTTCATTGTTGAAACACCATTTCTTCAGCGACATTTTCCCGTTGCTAAAACACCATTTCTTCAGCAACATTTTCTCATTGTTGAAACACCATTTCTTCAACAAGATTTTCTCGTTGCTGAAACACCATTTCTTCAGCAACATTTTCCCGTTGTTGAAACACCATTTCTTTAGCAACATTTTCCCATTTTTGAAACACCATCAGGAATAATTTTCCCATTGCTGAAACACCACTTGGCAGCAACATTTCTCCCCATTTTCCCATTGCTAAAACACCACTTTGCAGAAACATTTCTCCCCATTTTCCCATTGCTGAAAAACCATTTTGCAACAACATTTCTCCCCATTTTCCCATTGTTGAAACACGACATTGCAGCAACATTTTCCCCATCTTTTCTATTGTTGAAACACCATTTCTTCAACAATATTTTCCATTACTAAAACATCACTCTGCAGCAACATTTTCTCCATTCCTTTCCTGTTGCTGAAACACCACTTTTTCAACATTTCCTGTCATATAAACATCTTCTTCAGTTCTTTCGCTCTTCTCCTATTTTTCATGCTACATTCTGTCCTTTCATTTCCTTCTCCCATGATTAAACAAATCCTTGGTACAACTTTTCTCATAATTCCGAAGTTCTTCCATGATTACTGCAAATATATTATGAACAGGCACTATATTTTTTTCGAAGTACGAATTAAAGGTAAGTGTGAGGTATGTAAACTTTATATGTAAATACTATTAAACTGTAGTTAATGAGAAGATGTTGATTCATTATTACCATGATCCCGTACACTTAAAGTCATTATTTCAGCTATAGTTGGGGGCAGTATTGAAACTTTATGCTATCATTTCACACGAACTGACTACTATCACTCCTTTTTACCCATTATTTCGCCTTTTCACCATCATTTACATGTCCTCATCTACAAAATTTACTTTATTCAAGTTCAGTTACTTGGCTTTGTGACTGTGCATTTTACTGAGCTAAATAGCTATCGGAGGTCCTACTATACGATACGAACTCGCCGGGACAACCCTACTAGAATTGTATCTAGAAGTCTACCAAATCTTTCAGCAAGCGGGTTGGTTGGGTTATTTTCAGAGGCTCCAGGGATTTGATCAGCAACAGGTTCTTCAATTTGCTTGGAATCTTCAAGAAGATCATTCTATTTTTCAAGGGGTTCAGATTTCAGTCGCACAAGATGATATAACACAGGTTTCGGGTCTTCCCGTCAAAGGTATCCACTGGTTTAGCCGCAAACACATTATTCTTAATGCCCAACTGGATTTTCTCTTGCCAGGAGAACAAGTTGAGCCAAAAGCCCAGGGTGCTCAACTTAGCTCGTTGCCACCTACTTGGCTGAAAGTTGCAGAGTTTGTCAAGTACTACCTTACTTGTGAAGGCCGATACCAGGTAGTCTACCAGTACGACATTGTCTTGTTATCTCATTTACGACATGCTAGACTAGTGAATACTCCTTACTTTTTGCTCGGATGTCTTAGAAATATGTAGATGGGTTAAAAAACCCCTCCTTTCCCTCACCCATGACCGTCTTGTTCAATTACTCATTCAAAAGGGTTTGCCCAACAAAACCCTTCCCTAAACAATCCACCCATAAACCCTCATGAAGAGCAACCACAAAACCTTCCTAACCTTCCGAAAATACCTATTAACCCACCTATAGACCCAATTGATCCAATTGACCCTCCTACCATAACAAGTCCACTTCACAATTTACCAGAATCATCTATTCCTATTGTTGATATCCCTAGTAGTGATTCTCAAGATAACCCTCCCCGCTCCATCACTGAGGAACCACCCACTCACAAAAGAAGGAAGCAAACTGCTACTGTTTATTTATCTAGAAAGCAAACGAGGGGTTCAATCAAAGCATCAACCACTTCTGGTAGCCTTCCCCATTCCACTATTGAGGAAAAATATACTCGAAAAAGAAAGGAGCAAATTGATAATTTTTCTTCCTTTTTACCTAGAAGAAGAATGAGGACTTCAACCATAGCCACTACCCTAAATCCCCAAACCATCCTGCTAAAACCCTGTATACCTCCACCCTCCAAAATCCCTGAATTTTTACCTGTTCCACCCATGGACACTGAAAGACAAGAACCAGATGCCCAGGGTAATGCGACATCATTTTCCTTACATTCAGTAGTTGAAACACAAGAACCAGCAACTCATTCAGTAGTTGTTACACAAGAACTAGCTACAACTGAAACACAAGAACCAGCTACTGATTTTGTTTTGGAAATACAAGAATCAGATGCCCAAGTTGTGGCAACATTATATTCTTTACATTAAGTAGAATTAGATGTTGATTTTGTAGCTGCTCTACAAGAACCAGCTACTGAAGTTGTGACTGTTACACAAAAACTAGTCATTCCTCTTGATACACCTATGAAAGATCAACAACCAGAACCAACAATTACTTCTCTCTTACAATAGAATGAGTCTCTAAGATCATAACTAGAAGCTTACAAGCAAGAGCTCGTAATGGTAAAGGAAGCTAGTGACAGGGAACTTAATTTGTATACCTTAGTACACGCAACAGCCATGGTAGAGAAAAACACAAAAGATGATTAGTATAGAGAGTATATATGTAGCCAATGTGGGGATATTTATGATCAAGTAGGCTATAAAGTGGTTCAAATCCCAATGACTGGAGCTTCCCCTACACCTAGGTATTTTGCAGTTAAAGAAAAGGAATGCCCTACTGTTACACAAGAACCAGTAGGACCTTCAAAAATTCCAAAAAGCAAAGCTAATCTACAGGAACCCTAGCCTACAACAACTGTTAAATATAAAGCTCATGTTCTTATTACTAAAGATCTTCAAACTCTGGCTCTTGATACAATTGTCCAATCTAAAGCTCCTATTTTTATTAGTACTTCTACCCAAACTCTATCTCAGCTTACCACTCGCAATGCTGGAACACAAACTCAACCATGGAATGAGCAGGTAATAATGAACAAATGGAATAAGGAGTATACTATTACATAGCAAAAAATCTTGTAGGAGCACAAATTTATTTGGCTGAACCACATATATTGAAACTGGGAAACTTTGGAGAAAACACTCTAAGAATCTCGTGCCCATAAGAAGCAAAATGAGGAGTTAAAAAGCAAATTGCTCCTGATGTTTGATTTGGTACAAAAATTGATGGCTGCTAGGAAAACATCCCTAAATCACTCCCTTTTCCTTAGAGAACAACTTGCATTCTTTCATATGAAAGAAATCAAAGATGGAAGACCCTATGCAGTGTTTAAACCAGCAGATTTTGTTCAAACTTTTGCAGAAGCCTCTACTAGTGATATCTAGATACGGGCACTCGCCTCCTTTCTTGCCAACCAAATTACATGACATAATGCTTTTCTAGCTGTCAGGCATAATGAATACAACTTCTCCTTTGGATATGGCGAGAACCACAGAACACTGCCACCTTTGTTGCAAAATATTATCAATTTTTGAAGAAACCAGGAATGATTCAACATATGTGGCAACTGTAGGCAATAATAATTCAGGATTGTCAACAGTTTATTAAATCCAAAGAGATTGTTTCCCTAAAAGCAAATAACATGTTTTGGCAACAATCTTCTAAGGAAAGGCAGGAGTACAATCCCTTTAGTCCTACCAATCTTAAGACAACAATCTTCTAGGTACCGAGTTACATCAAATGTGTTCTACAATGCACTGAAAATTGGATAGGTTATCAATTCCATTTTCCCATTCTATGGATGCCAGCAGAGAAGTATTAGGCTCATCATAGGTCGCCCAAGAAGGTTGAAGCAGCAACCTGGAAAAGGCTAAAATATGTTCAAGGATCTAGAGCCCCAACAGAGAGTACTTTCTACAACTACTGCTTAAGTAATTTGCATGCCAAGAGTCAGTATTCGGATTCTGATTCAGAGTGAAATTGCCTGAGGACATGCAACCTTTTCAGTTGGGGGGAATGTTAGGACCCTATAATGTACCTTTTTGCTCATACTTTTTGCTATCATTACATCCTTTTCCTACTCACATTTAAGCCTACGTTATCACATTAATCTATTTTTCCAAAGGTATAAAACGTTTCTTCTCTTTGCTATATGTTTAACTTGTTTCACATGTAAATTTACATTACCTTCATACTTAACCACTAATTGGAAATATATAGTTGCTAAAATAGTTTGAAGAGTACAGTTAATCTATTGTTGTTGCTTGAAGACCACGTTGCTGAAACAGTAAACAATACACAAATCTCGATGTTGAAACATTTCGTGATCTGTGATGTTGAAACAGTCCATATCTACGATGCCAAAACAGCCTATGATCTACAATACTGAAACAATATTTCATATACAGTAGTAACAAGAAAGGATAATTAAAGGAGTTGTTACACTGGACACAATAGCTGTACCTCAAAGCCAGCACCATTACAACCATTGTAACAACATCTTGCTATGGAATATCGGAATAGCCTATTCCAGCATAGAAGATTAGATCAGACTAAGAATAGGATTTGTATGTACACATGTAATCATTGTATTAAGAGGATTTCTCCTCTTTAATTAGAGGAGAAATCAGCATTAGAAGGGGACGACATAATATGGAATTATAGAGAAGGGAGTGTTTATTCTTATTCTAACATGTTACATTTGACAGATGAATAAAATATCACTTTGATCATTTATTCTCAGTTCCCGTTCATTTCTAGGAAATCCTGTGAGAGGGAGAGGGCCCACCTTCCTCAAAAGATTCACCCATAGTTTTGTAGTGTGTTAATTCTTGTTTTTATTCATGATTTGTTACATCATTTTCGTACAATTCACTCCTAGGTAATTGTTGTTTAGTTCAATTGGTGATTCTGTTTGCCGGATGAGTTGATGAAAGTGTGATGGTCAGAGACAGATGCTGAATATTCCTACTTTGGGGAATATGGTCCTATTCTCTGTTACATCATAGTTAGTATTTTGTTTTGTAGATTGTTGATAGGTTCCTTTTTCCTAGGTTTTTGTTTCTTAATATAATCCAGGATTCTTGTGATAACTGTTTTCCTTTGAATCTTGAATTTTGCAATAGAAAGATTGCTTTCACTGTAATTCAAGGTAGAGCTTTAGTCTGATTCAAAGCAAGGTGTGATTAGTGTAACTTTTACTACAACTCTAGATTTATTTTGAGATTGACAATATACAGTGTGTGATTTCCTTTGAAATAAGTAGACTTCCTTGGGTTGACAATTTATGTAGCACTTGATTGATTAATTTAATAAGCAATTAAAGTGACCAACACTCTTAGGAGAGCAAGCTTCAAATCCCACTAGAAGAGAAGCTTTTAGCTCCAAAGGAGGAGTTGCAGGAAGTTGTGGAGAAACCACAAATTGAGGAGCAGAGAACTGAGACAAGTATTCAAGCAGAACAATCCAAAGAAGGCATGAAAAGGACCAGGGAAATTGAGAGACTTCTGTTGGATGCGTGGGAGAATGTCGGTGCTTCTTCAAATCAGTGTAGGCAAAGAAGGTCACTAGATTGGTACTCTGGCTGCATGGCTCTAATGACTGAGCTTGTAGATAATGAGTCATCCTCTTTCGAGGAAGGAATAGAGAAACCTATGTGGGTTGATGCAATGGTGTGAATCCATTATAAAGAATAGTGTTTGGGAAGTGGTTCCAATACCAACAGAAAAATGAGTTGTCAGTTTGAGGTGGATCTTCAAGGTAAATCATGCAGCAGACAAAAGTATAGAAATGTACAAGGTCAGTTTTGTGGCCAAGGGATACTCTCAAGTTGAGAGGATTAACTATGAGGAGACTAGTGCTCCTATTGCAAGTTTGTACTCATCCATTAGATCAATTCTTTCTCTGGTTGCACAGATTAGGTGGAAGATCCATCAGATGTATGTGAAAACAACATTCCTCAATGGATTTATTGAGGAGGAGGTGTATATTGAGCAACCAGAAGGATTTTATACTTTTGATTGGGAATCGCATGTGTGCATACTCAAGAGAGCTTTGTACGGTCTCAAGCAAGCACCCCGTGCTTGGTACACCTGTATCGATAGTTATTTCACCAGTTTAGGCTTCACCAAAAGTGAAGCAGATGCAAACCTTTGTCATATCTTGGTATAAGGTAAATTTTCTATTGTTTTCCCATATGCTAATGACTTTATTTTAACTGATGATGAGCAGCTAATTAGATCTTGCAAGGAGGACCTAAGAGAATTTGAAATGAAGGACATGGGTCTCATGCGCTACTTCCTCAAATTGGAAGTAATGCAATGTGATGGGGAACTATTTGTCGCTCAGGGAAAGTATGCTAATGAGGTACTTCAGAGGTTCTTCATGGACAATTACAAACCCATGGAGACACCTCTTGTTATGAAATGAGCTCATAAAAAAATATAAAAGATAGATCAATGACTTAGGCACTAGCTTCTTTGAGGGGGGAAACCTCCTTTACATTACACAAATGAACAATTCTTAGATGATACAAATGACAAAACTTTCTTTCTATATATCGGAGTCTAAGGTGTCACAATATAACCAAGGCCAACCTAACAATAATAATATAAGGGCACAAAAATAAAAATAGTGGGCTTCTATGGGGCACAATAATAATAATATGGGGACAATAGGGTCACAACAATAACAATAAGGGATACAATGACCATAGTAATGGGGGAATCACTAGTATTATAGGGACCTTACATTCCCCTCTCCTTCAAAAAAGTGTTTTCCTCAACGCTCGTGTAGTTCTAGATGCTTCTGTAAAAAATTCTGACCCTCCCATGAGGAATCTTCAACAGGTAAGTTCTTCCACTTGATGAGATACTATGAAATTGATCGATTTCATAGCTGCTGATTTCTTGTTTCCTTGACTGCATCAGGTTCCAATATGATTTTTCCTTCCTTCAACTTCTAGCAATATTGCCTGAACTGGGAGCTTGTCACCTATAACCTTCTTTAATCATGACACATGGAAAACTGGGTGCACTTGAGAAGCTGCAAGAAGCTCCAATTTGTATGCCATAGTACCTATCTTTTGCAACACCTTGTATAGACCATAATACTTTGGTGATAATTTACTATCCTTCTTAGCTTGCTTGAGGGACATTTTTTATATCGTTGTAGCCATATGAATACCCAATCACCTACATCAAAACTTCTTTCGTTACAATGCTGATATGCCTGTTGTTTCATTCTATTCTCTGCCAAGGTGAGGTTATCCTTTAAGAGTTGGAGAACTTGTTGCTGATGCTCAATGTGATCTTCCACTGCTGAATGTTAGAATTTTCTCTTAAATGTGATGTGATGGATGGTGGATGATATCCATAAAGTGCCCTAAATGGGGTCAATTTTGTTGCAGTATGAAAGGAAGTGTTATACCACCATTCAACCAAAGGCAACCATTTGACCCATTGTGTCTGTTTATTAGATACAAAGCAATGAAGATATCCTTCCAAAAATTTGTTTACTATCTCAATTTTCCCATAAAATTGATGATGATAAGATGAGTTATGAGCTAACTCAGTACCAAGACAAGAAAATAATTTTTAAAGGGAGTACAGTTTCTACTACATTTATGGAAACAATTGTAAGTGACAGAGATCCCATTTTCACTGGAATTTTTTGGACAATGGATGATATAATGCACAAAATTGTTCATACTTGGTAATTTTGTCAACTACCACCATGATAACACTCTTTCCTTTGGACTTAGGTAAACTTGTGATAGAATCCATTGAAACCTCCTCCCAACGTGAGCTTAGAATGGATAAAGGTTGTAATAGACCTGGGGTCTTAATTGTTTCAACTTTATTGTTTTGGTAAACCAAACATTCCGCCATAAACTTTTGAATATCCGATTTAAGGCCATCCGAAAAAAATAATTCTTAACCCTGTGGTAAGTTTTTAGAAATCCACAATGCCCTCCTAAGGGAGAGTTGTGCAATTCCCTAAGAATATTTTGTTTGAGTTGGGATTTCTTACATAGGTATAATCGATCTTTATACCATAACGAATCATTTTTCCAGCTAAATGTATCCGATGTACTGGGATCTTGTTGTAACTTTTGAATGATAATAGAAATGGCACAAAGAAATTCTTCCACATCCTCATCCTTTCTTGAGAGTGCATCTGCCACAACATTTTGCTT